>JACMIG010001962.1:0-14744 GCA_014805385.1 Levipalatum texanum | reverse complement strand
CACACCCGCACGCCTCCCCGCCCCCCGCTGCCGCCCCAAGCCCCCCCCCCACTACCCCCGTTATCGCTGCACACGCCCCGCCCACCCCGCCGCAGGAGAAGAAGAAGAAGAGGACGAGGAGGAGCCACTCTATCTTTAGCAAGGCACCAGACGAAAACGAATCTCTTCTTGCTCTCTCGACTAACGAGCGAATCAGTTCCCCATTCTCTAAAAGAGAGGGTTCCCCTCAGAGACAGTATGCAGATGAGGGGAGGGTAGGCCCTTGGTTACGGTAGCAGCTCGTGACCTCGGTCGGCATCCCTCTCTCTTCTCTCTCCTCTCAATTGAGGGGGGACCCCCGCCGAAATTGAGTGCCTCCCCTCGGAGTGTCAGCATTCATCACACGTGCACAAGGGTCACAGCCTCCACGAGGAGAGAAAGAACGATGCACCAGAGGGGAAGGGGGAATTGGTCGCTGAAGCGAGGGACTCCTCTCCTCTTCTCAGAGGGCATTCCCTTCCTTGTCAATGCACTGCATACGGGGACGTTTAATTGCAAATAACGTTTCTCTTTATGGACGGGCATTCCGATGGCCGCGCGGGACTCGATCAAACAAAGGGCACGGGCGAGAATGTCGACTATAGCTAGCAGGCTATCAAGATACAACAACCCCGAAAAGGTATAAAACGAACTGACTATTTATCTGGCTAGATTAATTACACAGGGAAGGGACAAATAATTAAAGAGAAAGGGAGCGCGCACTTTGTACATAGAGAAAGGGGGCGCAAATCAACACGCGGGAAGGGATCATTATCATCGACCCAATTGAAGGGACGCAGCCAAGAATATAAAGGACGGAAGGGGACGAACCCAAATTACACACCCGCAATAGCCAGATTTACCGCGGGACGGCGAGCCACTGTCATGGGGCATTACAGGGGGGAGCGGAGAAAGCTACTCGAATTAAAGGGCGGGAAACATACTCGATGGAGAAATGAACTAGATGTCACTAGAAAGCGAAGGGTTCTAAACAGAATAACATCGAAAGCTACAAGGACACCGAGAAAATAAATTCTACCAATTTTCGGACAAGATTGGCAACTTGCATATCGGTATGACGCACATTCACTGGGAGCTTTTGCCAGTCTTCGGAAAACACGGAAAGAGGGAAAGAGAAGGAATCCCTATTCTTCCTTCGTGAGGTCGGGCATGGGCTCGTCCTCGTCGTCCTCCTCCACACTGGGGCGCCCGTCCTCCCTCTCGAGGTTCGCCGCCTCCATGGCCTCGGCCTCGCCGATGAAGTGCAGCTCTTCGCTGTCCGTCTCGCTCTCCGCCACCATGAGAGGAGGCCGCGAGTCCTGGCTTGAAGAGTCCGGCTCCACTGCAAAAGAAACTTTCACCCCCTGGCCGAGTGGCTAACAGTCGCAGACACTAATTTGATGACCCGGGTTCGATCCCTTACCCGATGAGGCGAGATTCGGCATGGTACCGACGGCAGCAGTGGATTCCTCCTCCTCATCGTCGGTGTCGAGGACGACGAGGATTTGATCCTCCGGGACGGGTGGTGCAGAGGAGGTCGATGGCCGCTGGAATAAGAGCGTAAATACCTCGATAAATATATGTATTATTTACCTCCTCCTTTTGGATGGGCTCCGCCTTCTCCTCCTTGACGGCCACGGGCTCAGGGCTGCTGTCGATCTGGATGACTTCCTGCATCATCTGCTGCAGCACGGGCGTCTTGTTCTTGATGGAGACGTGGGGGTGGCGGAGGAGGCCGCCACCGTTGTAGCCGAGCGCCGCCTTCTTCGCCTTCTCCTCCATCTTGATCTGGTAGTCGCCCTGGAAACATTCATTTATCCCCATCCGATACCGTAGACAAAGAAAGAGATAGGCCTCGATACTACGACTAACCAATGAGCTTCGATTTCCGACGGTGTCCTGTACATCGTAGGAAATAGAAGCCCAATAGTTCTCGACAATCACTCAACCCCACGACACACCTTTCCTCCGTAGCACACCTGGTCCACGACTTCGTTGATGGTGTCCTCGAACTTGACCTTGACCTCCTGGAGGTGCTGCTTGATGCGCTTGAGGTTGAGCCTCTTCTCTTGCAGGGCTTGCTTCCTGTCTTCCTCCGTAACAGGCGATGGGGCCTGGGCCATGGGCTGGCCGGGGAGAGGGAGAGGATGAAGGGTAGGAGGAGGAGGGAGAGGGGGATGAGGGGGTCGGGGTGCGCCATTGGGGGCTCCGGGCGGGGGAACCATCATGTGCGGGGGATGAGGAAGCATGAACATGGGGCCGTTCGGCGTCATGATCAGCTGGTATTGGTGGTGGCCAGCGGCAATGAGGGCTTGCTGTTGCATCCAGGCAGCTTGGACAGCATGATGCATACCGGGAGGAATGTTCATCTGAGGAGGGGGAGGGGGATGGGGCATCCGAGCCTGCGCCGCAGCCTCCGCCCGCAACTTCTCCTGGTGCTCCCCTGCAACCATTTATTTACTATTTGGACACATTTAATACAACTAACTCATGTTGCGATGGAGTTCGTAGATGTTGACGCCAGGAGGCAGACGAACGGATACGGAGGTGCCCGGAGCGGGAACTTCGACGGACGGCAGGTCGACGGGAGACTTGGCCTCCGCCGCCTTGACCTCCTCTGTCTTCACTTCGCTCGTCGGAGTCGTCGGGATCTTGGGCTTTCGTCCCCTCTTCTTGGGTGGTTCTCCCGTGTCATCCGATGACTTTCTCCGTGGACCGGGGCCCTTGACATCCTTGGCAGTCACCGTGCGAATGATCGACGTCCCGCCTCCACGTGCATCCATCATTTTCGCGATCGGCAGGTCGATTATCGAACGCGGAATGTCGGGAGGCACCTGAAAATCGGGATTAAAACTGCACTCATTTATTTTCAGCATATTTTTTTATTTTCTTGTTTTAAAACGTACATAGAATCCGTTGCCGAGCTCCTCCATGTTATCGACCTCCTCCTTCTTGTCGCACTTCTGGCCTCCGAACTGCAAAATTCAAGATAAGTTTATTTTTTTACATTTACATTAAAGAAGGCGTAGGAGGAACCCGATTTGCATTGTGGCCATTGTGGCCAATGCACTTTTGGCCCGAGTCTGGTTGTACTTTGGCCTGAGTCTGGTTTGGATTTCCATAATGACCGTAATCAGAAAAGTTCCTCCCAGTCCTTCTTTAATTCTCAGTTTTTCTTCATCTGTTATCAATTTATAATGATATTTTCTTGGCCTCACCATTTGTTCCAGCACCGGCGGCCTGTCCTCATCGATGAATCGGGTCATGCTGAAGAGGAGGCGGAACGGCCCTGCCCGATTCCAACGCCACAAGTCGCAGACGTCGCGCACGCGCAGAGTCGGGTCCAGGAACTGAAAGGGGTGTTTTATACTTACTTTCTTTCGTTATTATCTCTATTAATTTTATTTTTTTAAACGTTTTATTGCATTATTGTCTTTTAGCGCTTATCTTACCTTTTCAGCATTGGGATCCATGATGCGGGCGCGGGTTCCATCGTTGAGCGTCACCTTCGTCTCGATCAGCCGCTGCAGAATGTGCAGGGGCGTCTGCAAACCGTACGTTTATTTTTCACTTGTAGTATCTTTAATTTACGATTTTGCCACAATTAAATTAATTAACTGACATGTCCGGCGACGCGGATAAAAATGCTGTTTCGGAATCGGTGCGCCGAGGGGGAACCGTGGTCGCTGAAGCTGGTCTCCTTTGCCTTGGGCGATGCGGACGGAGTTCCGAATCCACTGTCCTTTGAGTTCTCAGCCTCCGCTTCCTCCTTTTCCTTTGCCACCGCCTCCGCGAGGTCGCGCTTGACGAAGGTGCGTCCCGGCCATAGAGCTTCGTAAACCTATAAATATTGATTTATTGATTTTGTTCTCGTTCTATTGATTACCTTATCATCGTAATAAGTGCATCGCTCGGGCGGCGGCGGGACGTCGGCTCTCCTCTTGTTATACCGATTGAGACGCGTTCGCCCGGTGCGATTGACGCGCGCATACTTGGGGTATCCGTAGTGGACTTGGGGGCGGGGTATCTCGTGGAGCGATGCCCAATCGAGGACGATGGAAACCTTCTCCCACGCCTGCACCGATCGCTCGTTGGCGAGGATCTCGTCCAGGGACAGGGCGGTCTCCCTCCGATCAGCACGTGGGATCTTCTCGTCCTCTGGGCTCAGACGGAGGATCCGAAGGTTGGGGACGGGAGGGGTCGGGCTCTTTCTGGGCACGGAGACACGGGGAGGTTGCGCCGGGAGCTTGATCATAAGAGGCTGGAAGATACCGTAGTTCGAGAGAGGGGGTAAAGGGGAGCGCACCTTGGTCAACTTGGACGCCTTGGCTATCGGTGCTTCGACTTCGGCGGCGGTGACGCATGGCGTTCCGACTGCAAGGGGGTTTCATCATCCAAAGTGCATCGTTCGTTCTCTCTCTCTGACTTCCGGTGTTATTGAGAGTTCTCTTTTGTGGGCGGAGTCCTCGACTTACGGGATGTTATGGAGGGCTGAGTAGCGAGTGTGTCAAGCATCATTCTCTTTCTCTAGAGGGACTACGGTAGTTGTGTCGTAATGCCCCAGTCACTCGGCCCCTGTAAAGGGTGCGATCTTCGTCATCGCTTTTCTTTCTTCGACCCGGCTGTCTGCTGACCAGTGGCGGCTCGTGGGGGCAAAGAAAGAACACCCGCTCCTTCTCTAGATATGTGGAGGACCCCTTTGCATACCCCCCCCCCCTCAAAAAGCGCCCCCTTCGTTGCCGAGGGAAACCCCCCTTAATGGCGCCGATAGCACCTTGCTATCTATCGATCGACGGGCCTGATTGGCAGAAGGAGGCTAGAACCTCCCATAAACCCTCCAGCATCCTCCTTATCGTTGCCTTTGGATCGAGGAGAGCGAACTGGGCACAAAAAGGAGGACAAGGAGAGACGGGGAGCAGTGTAACTGTTCCTGCTACAGCGAGGCGAGGGGAAATAGCTCCAGTCTGTCCCCCCCTCCCCATCGATCGACGTTGACTACGGTAGGGGGGTGATTCTTCTTCTTCCTTGAGTGGCTCTCTCTAATTACCTTTCGAGGAGGGGACAGGGGGGTTCCATACTTTGCAATTCCGTCAGCGCATGCATACTTATTGGTGGGCCGTCCCCACTGGGTCTCTCCCCTTCTCCTTCTCCTCCCATGATCATAGAGGCCTTCTCCCCATTGTCAGCGCTCGCTTTACGATGATTTTATGGAAAAGGGCCGCCCCTCTGCTAGTCGAGGAATCGGTTTTCCTCTCTCGCCTCCCCTTACCTCGCATCGCCTGCAGAGAATCGCTGATTTGTCTGTCCTTGAGGGCGGAGACGATTGAGAAGAGAGAGTCCCCTGCAATGAGGCGTATTTTGTGTTTATTCGTTTGTTTCATCCAGGACGGGCCCCGAACAATATGAGGGGAGAGTTTGATGGAAGGGCGAGCGCGCTGTGTGTGTGCATACACCGCCATCACGAGAGGCAGAGAGAAACTCATCGAGCGATCGGAGGAGGAGGAGAGGGAGGAGAGGGGGATCGAAGATAACACCTACAGTACCCATCCCCCCTGCCCTCTCATCTTTCGAAAACACACCCTGCAATCCCCCACGGCGCGTAGCATAAAGTAGAGAAGGGGAATTATGGTAATGAAGGAGGGAGAATTCATCCACAGCAGGGAGTCCTTCCTCCTCCTCCCCCTTCCTCACCTCCTCCCCCATCAGGGTCCCGCTTTCATCGCCTGCTCAACGCTTCCCCCACCGTAATTAGCGAGCATTTGTATCCCCCCCTAACACGGGGACATTTCCAGTTATGCGCTCATGCATGAATTCATCGATCGGGCGGAGACTACCGTATCCCACCTTGCAGTTCTATTTTCTATTTGGTAAAGAAAGGGCGGGAGAATGCCTATTCGACGTTTCCTCCTCCTCCTCCACCCAGCCAACACACTGACATTCCCGTTCTGAATGTGATGGTGGGGGGAGAGGGGGGGAGGGAGGGGGGGGGCGGAGGGGGGCTGCAGCGGACAGCCGGTTGGGCGAGGCAGTACGTTAATACGAGAGACGGATCGATGGGCGGGCGGGCGCGGAGGCGAGAGAGGGCGGAAGAGGGAGAGACGAGAGGCGGCGAGGGGGTGCGACGAGAGAGTATGGCCAGAGAGGAGAGGGGCGGACCCTCAATAGTTAGACACACATACACAAGGGGGAGGGAGGGGGGAGCAGCTCCACGAGCCTCCCCCCACAGGGCACAATCCGCCTCTCTCTTACTCGATTATACGGTAAGCGGAAGGGTGCGCGGTGCGACTGGAAACGGGCACGGGGAAAACGCACGAAATGAACTACACCCTCCTACATATCCCCCTCTACCATTGGACCAAGAAACAACAAAAAAATTTTTGCGAGAAAAGCACATCAGAAGAAAGCGGGTAAGACGGCGGTCATGGTGGTATGCGGCATTCGATTCGATTCAGATGGGAAGACATCGAAACGGGGCTCGGCGAAGAATTGTAATGCAAGGGGTTGGGGCGGGAGGAGAGGAGGGAGAGCGAGGGGCGCACGGTAAAGAAGGGAGGGACTCACTCCCCTTCTATCCCTGACTCCGCCCCCTCCACTCAGGCACTCTCTTCTCCTAAGCACTATCTCGCCTCCTCCCCCCACCAATGGGAAGAGAGCAGAGGGGCGGGGCTTAGTCGCCCCCCTCTCGTCAGGGAGCGGAAGGGAAGATTGGAAGCGACGCCGCAGTGCGGGCGCGGAGTGAGAGCGAGTGAAGGGCACTTACCGTACCCCCTCCCCCTTCCACTCTCTTTCTCATCCTCTCCTCCTCTCTCGCCCTTGGCTTAGTTGTGTGGCGTGGGGAGGAGTAGTCGGAGGGGGCCGCGGACCCAATAGCCCGAGGGAATACACTGCGAGGAGGCGGAGGAGGCCGAAACACTGGGCGGGAGGAGGAGGAGAGAGGGGGCCTCCTCTCCCGTCTCCTCTCCTCCCATCGATCTCATCTATCGGATCTCCGAGGGGGGGGGGGAGAGAGACAGGAGATAGGCATCGCAGACGATGCTCGTGGCGATGCTCTGGTACAAGGTGGACGAGTAGCGGATGAATGATGTGCAGAGATATCAACGCCGAATTTCATCACACAACCATGATTACTCATCTCGATGACTCATCGTTGAACCATTGAGCCGTGGGAGCCTCGATCAGCCTGCTAACGCGACCCCCAACACTGGCAGTGCCACGGGGTGCTATCGCGGATAAGGGGCACAGCTAATTAGATGCGAAAACGGAACCAATTCAAAGTGGCGCCAAGTTTTACGGCTCCTTAGATTCGAACCCCGTGAAGCAGGATGTGGATGAGGCCACGTGGCCATCATCACAGTAACCTGAAGCATCCAGGATGCGGCTACTATGGCTTTTGGTGTTCAAAACAGGCTCACTATTTAGCTTATCCCGGTTTCTGCGAGGATCAGAAGCAATGGAGCAAGTTTCGAGGCTCGGAAGTAATGCTGAAACATCACAATGGAGACATCATGTGCTTCTTCATTTCGTGGACGCTGTTGCAGCTTCCGAAAAAACAAGGAGATGTCCTGGAAACGCCATAAAGGCACATAGCAACCGACCACATTAATCACGAAGAAGGAGTACATTTCAGATCGTGGAAAACCCACATGTACTAAATTCCCACGGTGTCCAATGCCCAATGATCTGTTCAGACGGTAGCCCTTACCCTGACGTCAGACTGCCACCGGTCATTGGAATCTCAAGACTGATGAATTGATGATCAAAGGGATCGTATCGCTGGCGGCATAGAATCATATCGAACATGCTAAGAAGACCCATCAATCCAAGCGATGATGGCCTCCTCTGACTGAGTGCCTTAAAGAAGTCCGCCACATTGTATTGCCCTTTATGGAGCCGTTCTCATATGAGTCAGGAATGTAGTCGTTTTGCAAAAGCCCCTTCTTTGAGGAATTGCAAAGGTTTCAGTGAGAAAAAAAGGAGGAGGGGCGCTTGTGACTAGGGACCGCAACGTGGTTCACAAAACTTCATCAAAATGCCCGTAATTTGGTTCATCGTTTAGCCCTGGGCTTGGCATTGATCATGTTTTTTCCGTTTCTCGATATCTCATTGCATTGCCGAGATATCAGTCGAAAACTGGCGCGCATTCAGTGAGGGGAGAGGCGCCAAAAGGTGGGCCGCAACGCGGCCATTGGGCGCGTCGCGGCCCGCACGCGGGCGAAAATAATGCCCCTTCACTAGAACCCAAACCGCAGCGCGAGGACGCAATGGATTGACACCAAAATTGAATACGAGTTAGATCAAGGTTTTTAACACGCAAAAAACATCAGTCAAGCAGGTTTTATTGCCTGTGGAATTAGCCCCACCTCGATTTGTACAGAAAAGTCGGGGTGGTCGCTGAAGTAGCCTTCGTAAACTCGTTCTAAACACTTGTTTAGCGTCATTTTAGCATGTTTGACTGATGCTAGATCGATGTAAAATTAAATTTGCTACAAAATGAGCTTCCTTATTTGGTTAAGTAATCGCGCTGCGGTTTGGATGGGACCACATTTCAGCGATTTCATGTCCCCCCCAAAGTGGGCGGAGCTTGCGGCCCCTACTTGTGACGAATCAACGGTCCTTTCTGATGTCGCTGACCGGACATGCTGCAGTTTCAAAAAGAATCCTGGCGGATGGAATACGCAATGTGAAGAATCTGGCTAATAGACCTCCATAGATGGGCGCTGCGCCTTTGTTGACTGAAATGGTGCAGCTTCCGGACTCGACGACAAAGATAATCCGCCGTTGCCCGGGACCATCTTTACACCGATGACAGTGAAATCAGTGAAATGGAATTCAATCCGACAAGGCGGACTTCTTCAACACTCGGAGGCATCTCATGAATTGATGGCCTTTGGCGCTTTCACCATAATTGTTTGTTGAGCTCTCCTAGGTTTCCCGTTCGCACGGTGTCTCCCTGTGACAATTACGTTGTCGGGGGAGAGAATCAAAGGCATGCCGAGAGAGAACAGATTGCCGCCGGGAAGAGGGGATAATAGTAATTTCACCATCTATGGATTCCCGACAGCTTTTGTCTCCAATATCCCATAACTTTAACGGTCCCGACCCTTGCTCTTCCTCCCTTCTCTTTAGTCAGCACAGTGCCCAGGTCTCGCGGTGGAATGTAAACACAACCTCTGCGATATGACACATTCACTCTGAGTCAACGACACTGATGGAAAAGTGCGCCCCGGTTGGAGGAGCGCACCTTTGAAAACGCTCAGATTGCGACCTGGCACGGAGTTCTTCCAGTTCGCTAAACACTGCCGAGTATTCTCCCCATCCCGTTGGGTAAACAGTAGTTCTCCACCGGCCGCCGCCGTGCCGCTCAATCGGCACAATGGCCGATTTCTGATTATCGAGACCGCTCAATCATGTGGGCTCCCCGGGCGGGCACATCGGGCCACTTTCAGGATTCCGGAATGACTTACACAAGGGAAGAAAAACACACGACCAAATAGCTAGGCAACCATCGGAGCAAACAAACTATCTCCTTCTTCATGTAGAAAGCGCGTTGGACTGTGCATTTTGGAGTTTGTCCGGGCTTCCAACTCTGTATAATATAAATTAGTTCACATTGAAGATTGCTTAATATTAGTCAAAACCTTCTGCGAAAATAGCACGTAGGGAATGTGGCATCTCACTAAATGCCACATTCCCTACGTGCGACATGAGAAAGGTCGGTCAATGCGGGACAATGTGCACGGCCTGGGAAGCACCTGGTCTCGTGTATCCCCAGGGGCCATTGAAGGTCCAAGGGCCGCCTGTCATACAGATTGCCTCGGGGCAATAGAAAAATCCAACCATGGCTACACCACGGGAACGGTTGCACTTGCCATTAGAGAAAGGAAGAAGTGGGAAGAACTATTATTTGCCACCAACTCGTCTGCTGGCTATGTGGTTACTATAAACAAAGGGAAAACAAGCATGTTCTTCACATGTGGCGCCTTTCTTGCAATCGCCCCAACAGACCGGAAGAATACTCTCGCTCTATCTTTGCCATGCGCAGACCGAGTGCTCGTTTAATTTCTCTGCCGCTCTCCCTTTCCACAAAGAAAGGGCAGTTGTCTTGCCGCACGAACTGCAGCCGAGCTCAGTGTCCTCTCCCCCTGAGTATCGAGCACTTCCCTGCACTCGCCGGCTCGCCGGTTAGAGACGCAGACAACAGACGGCGGCTGGGCGGCAGTCGCTTGTTGGACCACCCGCATTCTTTCTTCATGGAACATGTAAAAAAGAAGAAAATAAGGATTTGTCCGATTGATAAAATCGTCGACCATCGCAACTTCAAAACGGTAAGCTGCTTTTTTCCTGACAATTTTAACGGCCAAATTCAGAAGGATGGTCGGGAAATCAAGCAGTACCTCGTGAAGTGGAAAAACTGTTCGACTTCGTATGTTATTTTTCTAACTAAAGTTGACGTAATATTTTTCCTTGCAGAAGCAATTCGTGGAGGGCATCTTGTGATATAAAACCTGCTAGCATCATAAAACAATACGAAAAAGATGTGCTGTTGAAGAAGATCGTCAGTCATATTTTCCTGCCACTATTTTATTCCGTGAGAAAGCATCTTTGCAACATAAATATTTGTAGATACCCAAAAGCGAGCAGCCTTCCGCGAAAACGGGAAGGAAGAGAAAGGCTGATCAGCCCATCGCCCAGGAGCCAGCATGCAAGGTGGGAGGTCGCCGCTCCCGCGTCGCCGCCACTAACGATAGGCCACAGGTTGGTTATATTAATTACATTATTTAATTCGAGCTTAATTGTTATTTTGAAGGCGCGCAACAGATCGCTGAGCGGCCAGCGCACCGATGATGCCGCCGCTGAAGAGGCCGTTGTCGATGCATACGAAAGAGGGGACACCGCGTCGCCTGAATTCGACTTCCCCCCATCTCCGCCCAGGGTACGTCTCGCAACATTTGCATAATATTTGTTAAGGCAAATGAATTATCCTGAAATTATGAAAAAAATTTTAAAAAATAAAATTTCTCCGGTCCTTCAGTGGCTGTCGGAGCAGGCTCCTGTGAATCCAGCTGACTCCAGTGAACCAACGCCTCCGCGGAGCTCGGTAAGTTATCCAATTCTAAAATTACTGTTTAGAAAAGTTTAGACAATGCGCTCGCTAAATGGGATCTTTATTGCCAAGTGCGCTTTGATGGTTTTTTTGCAGGAGTCTGCCGAAGCGGACCAGAGGACGGACGGGGAGATCGTCGAAGCAGCGTCGCAACCGGAGGTTCGTTGAACTTTAACATTATATTCAACAGGGAGATTGGAGGTGGAGTCTCTGGTACTCAAAGACGTCGATTCCGCTCGTCTCCACGAGCATGTTGTCCTGGACACCGACGAGGAAGAGGAAGGAGCACCGGCCGAGGACGACGACGACCGGTTCTCCACGGCAAATGCTATGTCTCTGAACTTCATGGGTCCTCTGGAACTACCTGGGAACTACATGGCTAATACCCAAGAGCCAATCATCCGCTACAACGACGGAGTGAGAGAGGTGCAGCTTTCGTATTTACGGGGCAACATTTATTTTACAGGCCGCAAAGTCAGCTACGAAACCGGCGCCAACCATCGATGGCTTTTGCGTAAATGCTTCCGTTCCTTCTCCTTCCACCGAGCACATCGGGTCCACCGCTGCCCAAGAATCGATCATCCGAGGCGATGACGAAGGAGAGAAGGAGGTAGGGGAAGAGAAATATTGGCATACACAATATTTCTCAGGCATCCACGTCGGCGACGACAGCATCAGCACGCATCGTAGCCACAGCTCCCGCTCCCTCCGAGCCAGCGGAGACCGCTTATGTCAACGATACGATCGTCCGGGACGATGATGACGAAAAGGTATGAAGTAATAGGATACTCTGAATATTTTCAATTAATAGAACGCGGAGTCGTGGCGAATCGACGCCACGATCGAGAAGTGTGTGCGGAGAATGAAGAAAGAGGCACGTGCTCGTGCCTCTGATCACCTCCCTCGCCAATCCGAATTCGACCCGCCCGATCACGAGTTCGAGGAGGATTATGTGCGCCGCCTGCTGAAAGGTACGTCAACTCGCTACAGTGTCAAGCTGTTGATAATTGCAGATCCAGGAGCCAAGTGCCTCATCTGCCCCAATACGACGAGCCTCGGCGAGCATTACGGCGCCAAGCCGATCTGCCATAACTGCGGGGTGAGCAATCTCATCCTTCATCATGTTTATCGTTGATAATCAACGAAATACGAACCTGTATAAGGACATGTAAGGGCATACAAATATACGGAAAAATTGTTGAAAGGAGATTTGGATTCCCTAAACAAGTTAATTACGTTACTTCCATTCCATCCCGTTCCCTTGCAGGTGAGGTTCTCCAACACCCAGAGAAAGCGCCCGCGGTTCTGCCGATGCTCGTGGAAGGGAGGGCCGGAGAAGTTGGCTTCTTCGTCTGCCACCATTCATTTTCCCCTTCAGGTGCGGCTTCTGCTTGGTGGCCAGGGGCGAGGCCGTGGGCATGGTCCACAACATACCCGCCTTCGACAACGCCCCTGCCCAAGAAGTCTCTGACCTTGTCGAAGACAAAGAAGTAGTAGAAGAAGAAGAAGAAGAACTAGAAGAAGACCAAATCCAAGCCCCTGCCCCCTCCACTCCTTGCCCTGTCCTCGAGAGCCTCCTGAACTCCGAACCGCAGGAGCAGCAACCGGAGGGCGACGAAGACAGCGAAGAGGAAGAGAAGCGGCACCCGATGCAGGAGGACTTCGATGCTGACTGCAGCGACATGGAGAGCGACGACGGCTATGACGACCACCCTGATGAGGACGAGGTCCCTGACGACCACCCTGATGAGGACGAGGTCCCTGACGACCACCCCGATGAGGACGAGGTCCCTGAATACGTCGGCATGGAATCGGTTATGGCCGAGAGAGAACTTCAAGGACCTGATCCAGTCGAGGACGAGAACGATACTGAAGACGAAGATGTGGACGTGGTTGGAGACGTGGAAGACATCGACGACCAGCTCGTCGGCGATGTGACTGTTCAGCCCGATGCAGCGGAGATGAATGAGAAGGAGGAGGGCCCTGCCTGCGTCACCATGGAATCGGTTGCGGCTGTGAGAGATCTTCAACGATCAGATGTAGTCGAGGAGGAGAACGATACTGAAGACGAATATGTGGATGTCGTTGGAGGTGTGGAAGACCTCGACGACCAGCCCGTGGAGATGTGATTGATAAGGCCGATGAAGGGTCGGAAACGGCAGACGCCGAAACTCTTGAGGAAGGTTAGTTGGCTCCATTTTCATGCCACCGTTCAACCTCCTCTTCAGAAGGCAGGCGGGTCGTAGAGGCCTTGGCCGTGACGAAGAGGACCAACGAGGTGAAGATCGCCGAGGAAGTAGAAGCGGAGAGGAGAGTGCACGCAGAGGGCAGCGTCATGATCGAAAGGATCATCAACAACCATCGAGAAGTCCCACGTCGTGAACTGGAGGAGAGGGTGCAGGGATCTCAAGAATGGGTTAGGGGTGTCACTGCTCCCCACCGCAACAATATCCGCCACTTCCAGCTTCAAAACTGCCTCGCGGAGGAGAAGGCAGCTGAATACAATCTCGACATCGTCTGAACCCCCTTTACCTTTTCCGCTTTTCCTTTAACCGTTTTTTTTCTTGATAGACCGATATTGTTGTCCAGCATTTAATCATTATCCACGACAATTCTGCTCAAGTAACTATGCCCATCTTTCGTGCACCATCATCTCATTTGCCCTCACGCAGTCCCTCCTTGCCCGATTCTACGGCACATCTTGTCCGGTACCCTACTCGCCCACTTCTAACCTCCGATGAATGATAATAAAGTACCCTGCTTGTTTCTGCTCCTCTGCACGTGGATTGTGGGGGCAGGCGAAAGGGGAGGAGGAGGGGGGGGGGGCCTTTTTGCTCTCCCCTTCACCTCCTGACAGCCCCCCGCTCTCCTCGCCCGATCAATCACTTTCCCCGCCCTGGCCTCGGCAGCCTCTGGCACTCTGCGCCCTCCCCCGATCCTCTGCTCTCTTCCTCTCGTACTCGGCGATGGAAGAGGAGGAGGAGGGGGCACTCCTACCGTACTCGGGAGCATACATGGGAGGGGGAAACTCGAGACCCCTCTTCAGTTAATCCACCTGTCAACCCTCGGCGTAATGAATGAGGTAGAGGGCCGTGAATGCATTGACACGCCCTCGAAGTGGCAGTGTGGAGACTCCTGGACATTTGTCCTCTTTCCCCCTTCTCTCCCTCCTCTTCCCTCTCAAATCAGCCGAGCGCCTCTAATGAGCTGCCATTGGAGCCCGCAATAATGGTACTTGAGCGCCAGGCCGCGGGGCCTCGGGCTTATTGGAGTGAGAAGGGCGAGGGCGGTGTGACACCAATACAATCAACCCCGAGCTATGGAGGCAATGCAAGCGATCCGAAGATGAATAGCTCTGTGTTCTTTTCTTTGGGAGGATGAGGGGGCTTCGAAGGGGAGGGGGGGAGAGGAAAAAGGGCCAGTTCTCCCCCGCCGACAGCTGTGTCCTGCACACACGCTCCGGAAGAGAATTCATATGCATTCGTGTATTCTCGAGGGACCACGAGGGGGACTGCGTTTATGGCACCTATCCATCATCATGTTCGTATCGGGGTTAGGACCTCTTCCCTCCTCTCCTCCCCTACTCCGCGTATGCACTCCAGCCGCCCGGGCGCGCGGCGGC
>JACMIG010001961.1:0-17231 GCA_014805385.1 Levipalatum texanum | reverse complement strand
GGAGAACTCGTCGTTAGCTTTCTAATGAGCGTAAAAACTCTCAAATTGGTCAAAGCGTTGTTGAGTTATGGGCAAAAATAGGTTTAGACTTCATTTTTTAGCGAAAAGTACAGTGTCTTCGAGCAAGCACAGCTACGACACCCGTGGTCGAAAAAACCCGTTCTACGGCTTTTTCAACTTGACTGCCCTTGGGGTACTTCTGACCAGAATATGAGCCCCAGCGAATGAGAAAAGGTTCACTGTGCCACCCACTGGTCGATCCTTACGCGAACGGACTTATATTATTGTCGTTACTATAGTCAAGAGTCAAGACTAAACGAAGGAAAGAAAGCCACAGCATTTTACGCACCGGAATCATCATCATATCCCTTCCTTAACGATAAATCGCAGATAGAAAGCGAATGGCACGCGGAGCGATCCGGACGACTAACCAACGGCCATTACCGAGCTCACGTATACTGTCAGGCTAAGTCGTATGGCAAGGTCGAACATCATCCTCCCCCCTTCAATCGATTATTTCAGTACGTCCTTCTCATCGAGGACTTCATGCCGTCGGAAGCCACTACAGTCAGCCGATACTCGACAACCTTCCGCGTCTCGATGCTGCGAGGACAACTGGTCTGACCTGACTGCTCATTATGTCGGCGAACTAAACTCTTCTCAATTTTGCATCTAGATTCGAGAAGAATTTTGCCACTGGAATGCCAGAGTAGATATTTATAGGGCATGCCGTTGGGATCTTTTCCTTTTCCTTGCAGGAACTCTCCATTACCGAGCGAACAGCGATGCAAAAGATTCATGCCGAAGTCAGTCTTTTCCACGAGAAGAAGCACTGACACACAGACGATCATATTTTCAAAATTTGTGCATTAAATATTTCGTCTGTTGAAATGAAATCATCGATGTATTGGCAGCTTACTCAGCCAATTTACATGAATTCCAAATAAGTTTAAAATTGCCAGACAGTATGGAACCTTTCATAATATCACAAATGCGATTTATGCTCTGCTAGCGGTGACTGAGGAGCGCGGAGGGCACGTGAGAGACTAACTCAGCTCGAAGATTACAGAAAAAACTTCGCATGCGCAATTTTGCGACAACCGGTCATTTGAACGACAACCTCTTCCCGTCCATTACAGTAATCCACCCAGTCTTCATGCCAGATACCTTATGTTAGGTCACTTGGGATGCCGCCGGAGTGGGATGCCGCTAAGATCGGCGGCGGCATCCCGCAGGCATCCGACACTTTGAACGTCCATAGCTCCGGGAAAAAATGATTTCCAAACTTTTTCCATGTGTTTTAGTAATCAGTGTGCTCTCAAGAATATGCCCCCCATAGCCAGTGGTCACGAAAAAGTTCGTGGCATTGACCCTTTAAGTGATTCAATTCATTTCTTCTCGACGTAGCTGCATTTTTGTGTGTGCTGCACGAGCCCAGCATGGTTTATCGGCGCTGCTCGAATTTGTACTGTGTGCAACAAATGAAGGCATTTACAACTGAAACATATTTTCATCCTGTCGCTAAAAAATTCCCACTGCTGAATTATTTAATCGTTATTGGCACGACCGAAAGGGCTGTTGAAAATACGGCTGAGCGCTATTGAGTGACGTCTAATTTGTGACTGCCTACGACACGGGTTCGAGGCGGCATTGATAGGGGAGCGGGGTAATAGCTGCGCCATAGATTCGATTGTCGAGGATCTCGCTTGCTGCCTCCCTCGACTCCGGCACGAACCGATATGCCTGGATAAGAGATGCCAGAACGAGGAAGATCTCCATTCGCGCAAGACCTGAATGATCAGCATCTTTAAGCGTTCTCTTACATCTCACTGTCCTCGATACATTTTGTTCTCTGGCGTAGCAATACATAAGAAGTGGAAAAGGTATTGTTCTCCCGTGCTCTTCCTCACCTTCGCCGGCGCACTGTCTCTTACCCATGCCAAAGGCAATCATGCGCTCCAGTGCTGCCTTGTTGGATGTCTTGCCGTCGTCGAGGAGGAATCGCTCGGGGCGAAACTCTTCCGGGTTCTCGAAGACGGGGTCGTCGACGAGCACCGAGTAGATCTGCGGCATCGTTATCGTACCGGCCGGGATGGTCTTGCCGCAGATGACGCTGTCGCGAGTGCCTGGCAATTATTGAATTGTTCTTTCCATTGCAAACTGCTGACACTCTAGACGTCTATTTGTTCAGCGTTTAATGATACGAACATTTGTGGGAGAAGAGAAACGGGATCATGTTCATCCACCGCTGCATCTCAGCGATGACAGCCATGAAGTAGGGCAGTGAGGACTTGTCCGCCATTGACACGATGCGATCCGAACCTACGACACCGAGCAGCTCGGACCGCATGCGATCCTGTGGGTGAGAAATGGTATTTTCAGAAGGAAATGGGATTCGTAAGAGCTGGAGAAATGTTTTAAAACAGTACCCATCGTCACGGTTTAGTTTTTACACATTTTATGAAATTCCTAATTGATACCTGGACATCGGGGAATGCCATGAGCAGCACAAGCGCGGTTCGTAGCGTCGTGCTCGTCGTTTCCATTCCCGCCAGCCAGAAGTCGCCAGCGATTGCATAGAGGTTTTTCATGCTAAATCATATGTACCCGGATGAACAATCTAAAGCAGTGTTCATGATCAACTTTACGTTCTTCAGCCACATTTCATAGATCTCAAAAACACAAATGACGCTGAATGTTCACAGATGAACAGCAGGTAATTCAAGTGCAAGTTCTAATCTAATCCAATTGGCTTGTTCGCAAGCATTAAAGCAGAGTAGTGCCAATTATAACAAACGAGGAAGACACTCACTCCAAAGCGGAGTTTGTCTCCATCTCCGCCATGTAAGCGTGCACGAAATTTGATGGAGCCGCGTCGGGATCGAAGGTGTCTGCGGCCTTGTTCACTTCTGACTCGATGATGTCGATGTACTACAAACTTTTTGGTTTTGCAATGAAAATTAATTTAAAAGCCTAGTATTCTTGTCATACAACCTAGGAAGATAAATATTCAATTTTCATTTGTTACCTTCCTGCTGTTATTCACGATGACATCATGTCCAAGGCGCCTAGTGATAGGGATATTCATGAGCCACGGCCAGCCCGCGATTAACGGAGTAAATATGTTGGTCTGAAATGTAGCATCGGGAACACTACTGACTGAACAAAGATAGTACTCTGATCATGACGATATGCTGATGGATGAGCTTGACGAATTCGTCGAAGACCATGGAGTCGCCGTGAGCGAAGTGATATCCGAACAGTGTCTCGTTGATGACGTTGGCCACACACAGCTGAAGTGGGTGGAGAATACACGTGGACCATTTTCAGAACACTGCCGATTTTTTTTCTTCCAACTGTATCTTGCTGCATCTGCCCTTTATGTATCTGAAACTATCCGAAGCATCACGAACTTCAATGGATGAGGTCGGGTCGATCGCCATTCCATGCACAGTTTTCTTCAGCTCCGCAATGGAACGATGAACCTTGAATGATGGACTATTCAAGATCTACAAAATAGTCTGGCAATGGCCCAAAAGATTTGCACTGCTTTATTCTAAGCTACATAAATTAAAACAGTATTCCGACTCCTTTATTGTTGACTGAACTTGCTATTCGCTGACTCACCTGCTCCTAAATCAGACTCTTTCCCATTCCGAAGTCGCGGAAAATGCGCAGGGCAACACGCCGCTGCTCGCGCCAATGTGATACATCGATGAGTTTAGAAGAACCGATTTTAGGCGAAGAAAGAAGCTACAGAACTTCCACAACAATGCAGGAATTATATTATGTAGTTGCTGTTTCGATGGTTTTGAATGCGACTTGTTTCACTTTGTTATTTTACTATTCTGCCTGATGCGCTACAACGCATTATAGCGGCGCAAACCTCTCCATCGGAAGAGATCACGCCCGTCTGCGGGTCTTTCTGCAGCAACGTCTCCGGAGGCCGCTGGGAGCGTGCGATGAAGTGCTCGCCTGTCAAACATGACGGCGTTACTCGTTTCCAGAAGGAAAAAGCCGACTTGGGAATGAGAGATAGACTAAGCTGGCCAGTTCGAACCGATCTTGATGATTCCGATATCAGAAAGAAGGCTATCATTACCGAGGTTCTATTTACATAGAGACAAATATCCGGTTTAGGTCTTGTTAAAATACCGTGGTCAACGAGCGCAGCCTTGATGTGGGAGTAGTCTGTGAAGACTACGACAGGATGGGGGAGGAAGAGGGTGAAGCAGTGCCCATATTCCTTCCCGAGCGTGTGCAGTTTCTTGTGTAGGTTGTGCGGTCGGATCTGCAGATTATCCAGCTCACTTTATACGAGCCAAACTTCTGCGAACGTTTTCGTTATGCCTCTTTTCTGACCTGGTGCAGATTCCCGACGAATGGCAGTGGCAGCGGTCCGTTCGGATAGCGGCCAACCTTGCGGTAGAAAAAGACAGTGTAGACAAGTAGGAGAGCGAAGATGAGGACGCCTAGCATGGTCTTGTCGATCCACCTTGCCTGAGACATCTCTTTTTTAGTGAACAGCGCATTATGAGTACTTTGCGAGCCGCACACACTAGAAAGATTCCATGAAGACGTAGAGAACGAGAGATCAGCGATACATCATTGCTTAGTGATAGGGCAAGGATAGAGACGCAGAATCACGTCCGTCTACCACGCACAATAAACCACACTTGGTCAGAAGTTATTCTGTGCTTTATGACTCAGTGAATGTGGATGTGGAACGAGCACAGATTTGTTGTCGGCGGAAACAACCATGCGGAATGTACGCTCATCGCCCAGCAACCTCTCTCCACTGTTCTATCGCTCCTCTAACTTGTCTGCAATGTCAGAGAAACGAGAGGACAGTGAGAGAGATCGTCGGACGAGGAGCGCGCATTCCGTATGGTCAATTCCGCACACAATAACAATGACGCGCACAACAAATTCTCACCATTAATTCAGATGTACCCAAAAAACCCAAAAAAGGACCCAAAACAAACCACCCTTTCTATGGCAAGTGATTTAGGGCTTGAGTGAAATTGTTGCCGCCTCGCTAGTGATAAATATAGGATTGCAAGGGGTAGCCGTGATATCCTAGCATATATCAGGCAGGTCAGCAAAGGAGGCCTATACGATCACAGTTTCAAAAAAAACTAGTGTAGTCGGATCTGAAGTGTTCGTGGGTTCGTATAGAAAAACAAGCATCTCTGGCCACGAAGGATTGAATGTTGTCGCAGGAAAGCATCCTATTCATCACTTTGCCGGGGCTGGCCATCCAGTCAACAATCCTTCGCTTCTTTCCTTGTGTTCTTTTTCCGGTACTGCCATCATTTAGAGGGATGAGAACACATGCACAATCAAGCAATGTCCTGGAGAGTGGGGAATTTATGGTATATTGCGAGATAGCATATCAATACATCATGATTACGTAGTATTATGCAACGCATCATAGTGATGACACGATAAAACTTACAAAAACACAGATGCGACCACAGTCCAACTCTTCGGTTGTCTCCTCAACCGCTCGCTCCTTGTCGCATTTTCAAAGGAGCTGAACGACTGAAAAATGTGCAGGGTAGACTTTACTTCGATTCGGTCTGAGCAATTTCCTAATTCTGTGACCCGAAACACTCCCTAGGTGAATAATATTACCTCCGGACCGGCGATGACGAACAAGAACGCTGCAGAGATGACGAGGCATATGCAGAAGGCGATACGGATCGGCACGAGCTTCGGGGCATCGTGACTGTTGGACGACGGTGGGAAGAACCACGCCTCGCATGGACAAACTGCCATTATTCTGCAAACACAAGCTGAAATTAGTATTAATATTGAACATGGCCATTTCCAGAACATACCCAGTGCCTCACAATGCACAATGAATGCTGCTAGTATGACTCCTTTTACGCGGGATAGATAGCAACCAGTTGGGGTTAGAAGACTAGAGATACGAAATTATTACGCTGTAACATACGGGATCCGTTCCAGCTCTTCATCCCTTGGGGAGAGGCGGTCAAATTGCATCCATTAGATGAATCTCTTTTTGCTCTCATTCCAGGTACAATAGCTGTACACGCAACTGGAACTCTCTTGCTTCTCCATTATCGCTTCCGACAATCTCCCCTACTCCGCGCCCAGTTGACCAGAAGAATATCCGAGGAACCAGACAGAAGCGGCCGGGATATCAGCGGCGCCAATACTTCCAAATAACTACAAGATTGTAAACTTCATCTTCCCGAAAACGGATTTCCAACAAAGTGCATCATGAAGACATGTTAAAGCTATTCATAATTTCTTGCTTTCTAATTTTGTGGAAAGAAAAATGGTCTAACGCGTGAACCGACGTTTGTGGCGCGAATGCTCTTGTCCACAATCTTCGCCTGAAATTATTCAAGTTCCTTCGTGGGCGTTCTGCTTCCTCACCCTTTGCCTGACGAGCAAGCAGACGACGATGATGATCAGATACACGCCGAGAACGACATCAACGCGCTCGAACGCTGCAATCCGCTGACGACCGGGAGGCATGAAGAGGCTGCATCCAGAGTGAATTCTTTTAAAGATGAAGAAGATTGAAACCAATTATTGTGGTAGTGCAGATATGTTCCGAACTTTCCATGCCGTTAGTGAAACGAGCTACAGTGGGGAAAGCAGAATACGTTTAGGAAAAATAAAAGAACGGCTACTGCCCCACCACAATATGACATAAATGCAAAATCCCTAGATTTAAGTTTGTTTTATAAGAGAGAAATATGTGCAGTGTGTGAAAAGAGACAGTGTGTGAAAAGTATAATCGAGTACTCTTATTGATAAAGATTTGAAGCCTCACTGTACCACTGACCCACGGCATTGGTTAGAGGCATAGTCAGCATCCCCGAAAATATATACTACGTAGTCGAACTTTTAAAAATGATATCGAAAATGTTTTATGATGTGCAACAAGTCTCTACTCATCTTGTTGTGATGTCGTACAAAAAGTTCAGAATAGAAATTCAGTGTGCCAACGGTTGGTAGTACCTTAGCTGACCAGCCTGATATCTTCTTCGATTAAAATGTCAGTGCAGCTGAGCAGCGCATTTCCTGTTCTGGGCACTCAGCAATAACAAGCATTTGAAGACAATACTGTAGTTGGCACGCGCTCATTCATCCAAGAATAATCCCGTGATTTTTAAGGCTCACAAATTAGATTAGATACTGGAAACAACTTGCGCGTTTTCATCGGAATCAATTCCTCGCTGCAAGTGCAAATTAACTTTTCCGCATTACTTTCAAATACCCACAGCTGAGAGACTGTGGGTATTTGGTGCTTGCTCAGTCAAACTCGAAGGTCTGATGAGTAACGTCTTGAAAGCCCGTCGCATTTCACGCTATCATACACCCACATTAATGCATGACCTCCTTCTGTCACATTTTCCACAGCGCGTTACTTCCGCATCTCGTGGTATAATATAAAAGGCCCCATTTTAGTTCTGCAACGAAAAGCCGTGATGATCGCCCAAGTGCAGCTACCGTGGACGCGCATCAAGAGTCCGGAATACAACTGCAGGTATAGCTTCTTCAGAAATAATGGTTGGTTTCAAGCCTTTATCAATGAGAGTACTCATTTGGCTACACATTAACTCTTTCAAATGTAGAAAAACACTTTGCAATGCTTCACGAGAGTTCATATTGTGGTGGGACAGAATCTGTTCCTTTTAAAGAAAGGCTAGGAGCAATATTATTGTCCGTAAAAAAGCTGTGGACATTGCGGCTAAAATAATCTAAAATGCAGACACAGGCGAAATTGCACTCACTTGCACTTTCGCCTGTGTCCGCATTTTAGATTATGACTAGGGATCCCCACCGCCTTCGGCGGTGGGCCCCCCTGTCGGTCGGTTAATTTTTGTTTTAAAAATCATTTCAAAAGGATTGGTAGTCATTTTTGGCCACGTTGGACCGATTCCGTAAAATCCGGTTCCGTAAAGTAGTTTTTTCCGGAATTAGCGGAATTCCGGAATATGCGGAATCGTCGTCCAAGGGTCGACTTAGAGGGGGGGGGGTACGTCAAGGTCCCGAGGCTCTATCACCCTTCTATCCATGTGTGTTAACAGACAGACACACAGACAGACACACTAGCCTTTTATATAGTAGTATATTATTTTAGCCACAATGGCCAAAGCTGTTTCGCGGATAGGTATCTTGCTCCTACTCCTTCTATAACATTCCTAATCGAATTCTGGTCTCTCCTCTGTATTTCGTTTCACTAACGGCCTTGTAACATCGGAACGGCATCTGTATCACTCTTGCGTTTGATGGCAATCATACTCTTCTGGAAAATAATCAACCCTGCCTGCAGCCTCTTCATGCCTCCGGGTCCTCAGTGGAGTGCAGTGTTCGGGCGCGTCGATTACGTTCTCGGCACGTATCTGATAGCGGTCGGGGTTATTTGCATGGTTGCGTACCTGCCCTCGCTGCCTCCCTTCTACAACAATACCAAGAGCCACTGCTTCAAGGTATTCTTAGTCCACGGATACGGACTGAAACAGTAGTGTCGCGGAAATAACTATACGGAATGTACGATCATCAACCTACCATCTCTCTCCACAGTTCTCTCGTTTTTCTAACTTGTCTGGCGGTTCGATAAACGAGAGAACTGTTAAGAGAGATCGTGGGGCGATGAGCGTACATTCCGTATGGTTTGATCCGCCGACAATAATAAATGACTGCAGATAATGATGTGGCTGTGCTTCGTCGACATGTTGGCGCTCGTGGACACGATCTCCCTCGGCGTCTACATGGTGCGGGGCCAAGTCTATTGCAGCGACCCCGTCCACAGCATGATTACTGGAGCTCTCTGTATGGGTGGGTCAGACGACACTGACTAGGTTTGACGTCCGTTCCAGGATCGTGGTTTGGCTCCTGCATCGGGTGCACGCTTCTCGTCACCGAACGCATCCTCGCTATTCGGGGATTAAGCATCCATATCAAGGTACATTATAGCTAGATTTCCCGGACCTCCAAAAATTGGCGAAAAATTATAGTCATGATCGACCGCAGTTGCACGAACAGTTCGACTCTGTAACGGTCAGCAATGCGGATTGCAGACCCTTACGGAGCCGAATCGATAATAAAAGAGCCGGAGATCCAGATCAATTTTTTTCCAAGCTCCCCTTAGGTCAGCAGATCATCAGATTGTTGTGGAGGATGTATAATAGTACTGAATTTTCGTTTCCCGAATAGAACACCAATTCAAACCATTACAGGATTCCCGCATGTATGTCCTGCTCTTCTTGGCGACGTGCTATTCGCTGTTCTACGGCATCTTCACTCCGCCCTTCCTTCCGACGTCGGCGGTTCCAGCCGTGTCGCTGTCCCCACTCATTCCGGGATTGGATCAAGTCCAGGTATTCTGGTGGTGCCGCGGCTGGTCCGAGCTTCGCATCTATGTAGGTGCGAATCTCTCTCCATTGTCTCTAACCTGGTGAGCAGTTAGAGAAGCGAGAAACAGTGGGGGGAGAGAACGGTCGGAACGGAATGCTAAAAGGACAAGGATGCTGTTCCTTTTATCGTCTAAAACGATTTGGAGCATCACGCTCAGCGCTCCCCCAACCTTTACAACTTTGCACGCATTCTTGTTAGCAGACCGATATTTTGTATCTTCAGGGAGAAAACGAATCTGTAGCTAAAATTTCGCATTCCTATTGATCACGAATTCCAATCAAAGTGCGGAAGAAATCAGGAAAAAAATTCATGATTGTCCACAGAGAATTCCGAAGTCGGAAGTTTCGCTCGAGAAAAGGTTGCGGGCATACCGTATACGGCAATGTTATTTAGTATACGAATATGTGGCACGTGATCAACAACACGGCCTTGGCCTTCTTCAATTGCACGCTGAATGTCGTCGTCTGCTTGCTCGTCAGACAAAGGGTGAGGAAGTAAAACAGCCACGAGAGGAAGTTGAATAGTTTCAGTCGAAGATTGTGGACAAGAGTATTCGCTCCACAAACGTCGATTCACGTGTTAGACCATTTTCTTTTTAAAAATTAGGAAAGGTGACACATTGTCTTTGTGGCACACTGTCGGAAATTCGTTGGCGAGAAAATCAAGGGCTTCATTTTCACATGGTTTCGTGTGAATTAGGACGCTCCGGGCACCTGGCAATAGGTTTGCGTTATTGTGTGTCAATGTTTTCACCAGCTCGTGTGACGTAGTTAAAGAATGACTGGGAAGAACTTCTTGACAGATTGCCAGTCTTAATGAGAGTGTATTTCTCCAGAAAACGACGTATGGAAATACTTGACGTCTGGAGAAATACGTTCCATTAAGACTGGTATTTTGCCAAGAAGTTTTTCCCAGTTCTCTTTAAGTAATGTTAAAAAAATGTTTTCTCTTCAGATGTACGCGCAGATTCTGATTATCAGTGCTGCAAATGTTACCGCATCTTTCATGTAAGAAGCACATTTTGTTGTTGAGCGATCGAGGAGAGTCAATCAATTAGATACGCCAGCCAAAACTTCGTAGTTCCTCCGCAGATTCTGATGATTGCGGGAACTGTCGCCTGGCAGCTCAGTCATGGTGAGGAGACTTGGCCAATTGTAACTGTCATGACAAACGTGCACTTTGACCTGTGTCTGACCATGGTGCACTTACACATCGGCGAAATTGCTCCTATTCCTTCCTTAACGGCGTTCCGTCCTATCGGTTCTCCCTCGAGTGAAATCGGGAAGACTTTGGTACATTCACCATCATGATATCATGGGTTCGGCTCCAATTGACCATCATCAGGTTCTCCAGCGCTCGTCTACCTCCTCTTAAACAAGACGGTGCCAAACTACTGGAAGAAGCCCCAAACGACTTGGACCCTGTCGTCAGTTTTCGCTCAATCAGCCGTGTGAACATTCTAAGTACGCATTGTCAACTTTGCCAACCCTGCGTTTGAGTTACCGCACCGCGAGGTCTCCCTGTCCGAAAGCCATCAAAACAAGACGACTACCCCAGTAAAATCCAGCCAAATTCAGGATGATTGCTTAAAGAAGGGCTCCGAGGACTTTCTGGGTCATATATGTGACCTAGTACATATTTTTCTCCATAGTCGATTATGAAACAAAACACTTTTCAAAAATTCTGAAAATCCATTTTTGCCCGTAAAAATGCAGTCCAAAGTCGGTATTGATTTTTTATGGCTACAGTGAATATGAGCGGGTCTACTAAAGACAGTGTGACCAATCGATAAAATTATGATCAAAATCTAGATGCCACATCGATATCAACACTCATTGGCATATACTTTCGCTTTATTTTAAGTAAAAACGGTCATTTTCCCTCATTTTAGGCAAAATCGATACTAACTTTGAGTGTATTTTTATGACTGTGGAAGGGGTGAAAAAAATTGTGAAAAATTTTTTCCACACTTTCGAACGTGGTGAATGGCCCGGTATACTCGCAGCCGGGAATTTCTGTGATATAGAATCGACCAAAATTGTCCTACTACGCCTTCTTTAACAACTAGGTTTCCGATAGCTACACCATTTATTATACACCATTGTATGATTCATGCAAATTTTATCAATTTTGAACAAAGGGATTCGCACTACGATTGTTTCAATCAGCAAATAGCCGTGTCTGTTAACTAGAACTCCTTAGCTCTTCCGCTAAGTAACGAGAATGGTCTAGTTTTGTTCGTCTAGTTGAAGTTTGTCTCCATGTTTAAAGCGATAATAATACGAAACACGATGAGGATCAAACATCTAAAAAATAAATAGTGAACATATATTGTACTATCTGTCCCCGATTGTTCCGAGCCTCGAAAATATGGCCGTAAGGCGAACGGGGAGTGCACTGCCATTGCAACAACAACACCTCAGTTAACGATGAACTCCGAACTCAGACAAACATTGGCTACACTTCGAAGTGTCCACAACAGACAATACAATCTCATGGTAAATTCTTCTTTTCCGCATATCTTATTATACACTAGTGGTCATATTTAGCCCCACGCTCTGGCACCGTATCCTCTTAGCAAAACGTCACTTTCCTGGTCATGGAATTCGGGACTGATACCTAAACGAAGTTGTGTAGTCTGAGACTGTGATGTTGAATAGTAGACAAGGAGGTCGCCTCGTGGACGTGGAAAACTTCCGTTTTGTCTGGCAAGTGCACGGGGACGGAAAGCACAATGCAACAAGGGTGCACATCTCCCTATATAAGCCCAATCTGCCACGAATTACCCATGGTCTACGATCATGCTCCTCGTCTTCGTGCTGTCGTCGATCTCCGCAGTGGGAGCCTTCAATGAAACGCTCTTCCGGGACTTAGTCAGTGTTCTGGTGTTCTGGGTAAAATATGCATCTCTTCAGTTGATCGGCCACTACAACTACCTCCGCTCACTGCACGACGCCCCTCCACTCAGTGTCGACGAATCCCTCGACATCGCAGCTTTAGCGTGGGCTCGCAACCTGGCCACTTACCCCAATCCGACATGTCTCTACCACTCCCGGCATGGTAATAATTAGTTGTGTTGGTAGAATCGGAATTGTCTGGCGTCTGTTCATTTGTCTATTTTCATAGAAGAGGGACTAGAGTAACGAAAATACGCCAGAGATACAGTTTCCAAAAGCGTTTTTCCTAGGTGGCGAGAACATCTACATGCGCTACTACACATACGAGCTGTCGGAAGAGACGTTGGCACGGAGTGCGGCCAAGGCATTCTACGAGGTACTCTGCAGGACTTGTAACTCAAGTTATTTTGGTTCAGGAAATCTCGTACTACGACTACGGCCACCCAGGACTCGTAACGCGCGCCGCCCACTTCACAAATCTCGTGTGGAAGGATGTCCGATATCTCGGCATAGGGCTCGTCCATCGTATGTTCACGTGAGTTGCTTCTTCGGGGGCAACAGGTCGGAAATATCTGACATCATATTTTTTCTAGTCTCTCATCTACAAGAGATTATTCAAATGAATAGACTCCAGACATTTTCGACATATTCTCCGAATGCGACGACTAGGATAGATCAAATGTTTGTTTCTTTTGCGAAACAGCATCAATCAGTCAACAACATGATGAAATGAAGTCGTTTGTTGAGTGATCGCCACGGCGGCTGCAACATGAAGGCATCGCCCTCCCGCCCCGTTCACGGCTACTTCGTCGTCATCCACGAGTTCCCCAATGCCAACATTATGACGGAACGCGAATTCTCCGAGAATGTACTACGGCCAAGTCGCATTTTCCGGTTCGCTAAGAAATGAGCACTCATCGACATATTCCAATTTATATGTGCCAAATGAAAATTGTCAGAAAATAAAAGTTGGTATGACTAGTGTGGAAACAGTTGCCACGACGGTTGTGAAAAACATGACATGAAATTCCGCACAAATATTATTGGACGAAATGTTGACTTGTGCCATTTTATCGTAGTGAGGCTACAAAAAGGGCTCTGCTCTCTCGGCAACAAGTGCCAATTGATGTTTGGCACGCACTTTGTATGGGGACATGAGTTCCCTATCCCATCATGGACGGGCTACGGAGTAGGAGGCCCGACAGCCGATCTATCCCGATGCGTGTGCGATCGTGGATTTGTTGAGTGCTTGGACGATTGTGAAGAGACTGCGACGTCACCCGCGATCGGCTGTGACGATAACCTGAAGGAAGTTACGAGTAAAACACCAAACAGCAAATATGGTGGTTGGAAGCTGCGAAAAATGATGGAATGAAAGAACAAAATAGTATTTGTTGGTTACTCTATACTATCGCCGAATAATACCTGGCCACGCATTGTTGACGATGTACCGGAAGCGGAGGGGCACGGTGTGGAAACCACTGGATAACGCGGCAATGGCAACAAGGACGACGAACACCTGGAGAAGGCGCATCTCAACGAGTGACGAATCCTGAGCTTGACTTTGGACTGGGAGTCCCCCAAAGAGGTCTCAACCCCCTCGCCCACCAGAGCGTCTATGTATAAGTTATGCGAACTTAACACGTAATGAGCTCTACGCACGCGACTTCCGCCTACTACTGCGAATAGGTTAATATTGGAACCCTAAACGGCGACAGTTCCTAATCGCTAATGCCTGGTGTTTCCAAACGATCGTTCTGGTATGCGCCTCAGCTATCAAAAGGAAAGTGGGCGGAGAAAACCGCGGAGGTTTACTAAGTATTGGTGTTTGTTTGACAATAGTGTTGGAAGACTGATTCTTGATAACACGGCGAATAACATCGCAGTGTTTCGGAGTAGTGAACATGAATATTTCCGTTTCATTGCTTTCGTGATCAAGCCTGCGTCATGCTCACTCAGGGCTGTCATGCACGCCATAGTCCGTAATTATTTATCAGAGAATTTTTGTCGTAGGGCTACGGATCAGAAGTCGCTACCGATGCGATCCCTCTCGATGCAAGTGCTGCTGCGAATCTATTGAACGATTGGGGGGCGAGAGGAAGAATACGCAGCTCGAGATTGCCTCGATCGATAAGGGCGATAGTATGCAGGAAGAGCAGCATACAAGATCGTAGGCAGAAACACATAAGCGTTCCGTAGATAAGTGTCCCGACCGGTGAGTTCTCTCTCCACTAAAAAGGAATTTTCTCGTCATCCGGCAAGTTGGAGACAATGGATAGTATTATTCAGATGCGAAATAGATGGGAAATATCGGGTATAAATTATCAACCTGGCCACGCATTGTTGACAATATTCTGGAGCCGGAGAGGCATGCTGCGGAAGTTGCGGTAGCCACTGGATGAGGCCGCAAGGGCAACGAGGATGAAGCACACTTGAAGAAGACGCATCTTGTGTAGGTGAATCCTGACAATGAGTTCGATTTTGGACTGGGAGGTCGCCAAATAGGTAAAAACATGAGACGTCTTTAAGATATGCGAAATGAACACGTATTGAATACTTCCGCCTAGTGTATGGAATAGATTATTCTTGGGTACGTTTAATGTGCAACAAATCTTGATTCGGGACCGCAGTTTCTAGCGAGTGGATTATATGACGATTTTCAAGATGGGGAAACGAGCCGAATCAGCATAAAATTGTGTTTAGGTGGGTGGAATTGTTTTGATGTATCTCGAAAACAAATAGTGTTAGGATGACTGATTCTTGATAACACAGGGAATAACATCGCAGTATTTCGGAGTAATGAATGTCATTTTTTTCCGATTCGGTGAGTTTCATGCTCAAGCCTGCGTCATGCTCACTCGGGGACTGTAATGCATAACATAGATCGTAATTATTTATCGGAACGTTTCGGTAGTATATAATTAAGGCAGAAGGTTTGGGGTTGCTCGATCTCGGAGAGTTCTTCAACGTTCCCTTGAAGAAGCGGAGCACCGTCTCGCGATGAGTTGACGAACTGAAAAGGGAGCAAAAAAAACGAAATGTTTTATTGAAATTTCAAACACCTCCATTACACTATTGGAAAATTACCAAAACATTCTAATTTTATGCCCTGACAATATCAATCACTGGCAGTGCGAGCTTCTAAGCTACGTATGTCTGCCCCGTTTCATCGCGGGGATGATTCAAGTGGCGTCATATCGAGGTATTTAGTTTGCGAACATTCTGTCATTTACATCGTTCAGGAGTCGGCATTTGAACATCTCTGTTGTCCCTATAAAACAGAATTTAACACCAAGCTTCTTTACGTTGCGAGTAGCGAAATAGAGAGCGCTACTCCGTAAGTATTGATGAGAAGAGTTGATATCGCTGTAACGGTACCGGCGAGGCCGCGCCGACTAGCTAAACAGTTCAACTACGAATACCCCTTTCCTGCACTAACATTCTAAATGATCTTTGAACAAGAATACGAGAAAGTTGATGAAAACTGGAAGAGCAACGGACAGCAATGGCACTGTGATCTGCAAACAGCCCCAACTTTACTGCTTCCTTTGACTGCTGAGAGAATCATTGAAATACTACACTTTCTACATGCTGGTGAACAAAAGTTATTGAAGTGTCTAGTGTATAATGGAAAGCAACTTACATAGATAATACAGCAGCTTTTCTCTGGAAAGCGCGCGTCTTCGAGCTAGCCATCGAAATTCCACTGCGAACAGTTCGGAATACCATCACTGTCAAGCCGACTGCCACGAAGGTTTCTCCGAAGCCTGCAAAATTTTGATCGTATTGAAAGGCAAAACACAAGCAATTTATTGTGCGTAAAAGGCACCGTGAAACACATTGCTGTCCTAGTGTTATCGAGCAAAGGAGCCATTTTGCGCTTTCGATTTTGCCTTATTGTCTACCTTCTGTTTTACATTCCTCTGATTGCGGGCCTTGACAATGCATTTTTGCATACATGTTATTGCTCCAATGACGACGGCAACCCTTAGGTCTTCGGAAGGCCACATAAAAACAATATGCGGCCTGGACAGAGCTCATGCCGCGTCCGGATGCTGGAAAATGAGCAATGATGATAATAGTGATTGTCGGCGGAATGAACGTCCCTTACAATACTCGCATCGCCCTGCAATCTCTCTCCACCGTTCTCTCGATGTCTGGCGGTTTCGAGAAACGAGAGAACTGTGGAGAGAGATTCGTTGGGCGATGAGCGTATTGTTCATTCCGACGACAATAAATCATACTGACCCCAACGGTCGCGGCCACGTTTTCTTTCCGCAAGTAGACAATGACAACGGGTAGCACTGCGCCTAATTGAAGAAATGGGAATATAATATATCGATAACGCTTCAGAAGCTGAGAGTACGATCCATTCATTGCCTGAGAATGTATTTGACTTTCCAGTGTAAAAAGCAACTTTTATCACCACTTTACTCGAAAACTTTAAATTTTTGAAATACAACTTGCTTTCTATCAGCGTAACACATGCTCAAAACTTCCGTAACATATTATAAAATGATTGAGTGGGAAAGTTAAAGAAGGAGACGGAGTAACATTTCAGATTACGGTCAGTATGTAAATCCAACTAGAGTCATTGTCAGGCCAAAGTGCATTTTCCACCATTTCCGCAGCTGTTTTACGGACAACTTTTCTCCTACAACCTTAAAAAGGAAAAAAACAGTGTCTAAGAGTAGGGACCTCAACGTGATTTACAAAACTCAACCACAATGCCCGAAATTAGGCTCATCGTTTAGCCCTGGACTTGGCATTGATCGTGTTTTTTTCCGTTTCTCGATATCTCATTGCATTGCCGAGATATGCCTCGAAAACTAGCCCGAGTCGCCACTGGGGATAGGCGCTAAAATGTGGGCCGCAGTTAGGAGCTGCTCTCTGATCCGTTATAGTCATCACACTGATCTCAATTGTAGTTCC
>JACMIG010001960.1:0-12593 GCA_014805385.1 Levipalatum texanum | reverse complement strand
TACCCTCAGTCTACTTCCTAAATATGGCTAAGAGTGTCAGCAAGGTTCGAGAGTTACTACTAAGAACGTAATCTCAGAAACTTTCCGATCAACCTAATAGTTCTTCTCTCCTGTCACCTTCCGGGTTCTGCATCATTTTCCGCTGCTCTGGAATGCCACTCATTCGACCCTCATCGGCTTTGCACGCGAGAATCTGCGATTCATTTCCGCGTTCTTTTGACTGAGAGGTGTGATGCATCGATTTCGAATGCCCAACACACGCTCTTTCTTTCTCTTCTCGACGTCCTTCATTGTCTGGTGAAAGAACATAGCGGATAATGCGCTGTTTCGTCCTTTGTAAAACATCATGAGTAGATCGGTTCGTAATCGGGGTTTTCTCAGAGGTCCAAACTTTTTGTCAATGAGAGAGCAGAAATAAAAAGAATAATCTTTTTGAACGGCGTCTGATCTCTGTCGGTACTTTTCTTCATGGAAGAACTAAATCGCTGCTCGCATCACATAAATTCCCGGAAATTGTCGGCCGATATCAAAGAATCTCCCAACAGATTGAAACAGAGATCCGGAAACTCGCAGTAAAATAAAGAAATCAATAAATCAATACAATGTAAATATATTACAAAATTCCAGCACGCAATGCTCAAGTGTCATCTGCGGTTGGCGGAATTGTATGGACAGCTGAATGACGACGACAGCGAGGAGGTATTGATCCTTGATCTTTAATCTTTGGACTTTTATACTTTGATCTTTCCAGATCGCCCGCAAGGCAGCCTCCGGCCTCACCCAGGAGATGGAACTTTTCTGCAATTTCTGTGGACAACGCTACGCCACGAAGGACGAAAGCCTTCAGGTAATTACTGTTATTAGCCGACAGTCCGTTCTCAGAGCATCTATCGGAACGATAAAATATTCAAATGATTCAGGCCCTGCGGTGTTCGCACATCTTCCACGAGAAGTGTCTGCACGCATTTCTAAAGGACCGAACGGATCAGACTTGTCCAAAGTGCAGGTATCGATCGTTGAACTTTGTACTTTGATCTTTGATCTTTCCAGATGCCGTGCTTTCCTCTCGGACAATATCTCACTGCGGACGCCTTCCATCTGCTCCGTTGACATGGAAGCACCGAGCAGTGAGTGCAGTTTGATATTTGATTTTGGTGTTTGATCTTTGTTCTTTAATCTTTAATCTTTGATCTCTCCAGGCTCCCGAGGCCACGTCTCCCCTCCGTACGTCCCTCCTGGAGGCGTCCGAACTCCTCTGGTCAATGCCCACGGCCACTCCCACGGCCCTCCACCCTACGACCCCGAAGCGACGCTCAAAAGGCGCCCGCACGCGCACGAGAACCACGTCAGCGCCCCCGGACCATCCAGCAGTGGTGCGTCGAGTGAGCTTCGTTCTTTGTCATTTCCAAATATCGGAAAATTATTCTAAGATGTGCGTGGTGCGTTGAGTGCGCACCGATCTTTCTGTCGTTTCCGAAACTTTAAATTCCGTAATTCATTCGCCGGCTTCCAGGCTTACCCCCTCCGCCTCCCGCGGTTACGTGCACGCATCACTGCAATAACATCAGTGCGGTATCGAGCACCGCGTCGACCCAGGGTGAGTTTGAACTTAGATCTCTGATCCTTGATCCTTGATCTTTGATCCCTTCAGAAGTGGACGAGTTCATGACATCCGAACTGGCCGATTCGATTTCGCGCCTCGACAACGCCATCCACGCCAATATCGTGGAACAACGCAGAAATATGGTCAAGAAGCAGCCGCCTCCACCGCCTCCCCGACGACCGAACCACCACAAACCGCCGTGCTGCGGGGTTAGAAATAATATTTTATTTCCTTTTAAAATCCTTTATATTTGAACTGCACTACATGTGTCCTTCTTGAAAAGCGCTCCAAAGCGATATAAAGCACATATTTTTGCTGCATTCCTACGAAAAGTTATAGTGTTTTGAAGTGGGTAGTTTTGGGAATTTCAGCGAAATTTCAAATTCGAAATTTTCAGGACGGCGGAATTCCAGACAGCGTGGCCGATATTATTTCCCTTCCCCCTCCGCATCCTCTTCCAGAGAATGGGCCACTCGTCTTCTCTCGCGCTCCCACCATCACAGATGTTTAAATTTTGGAGAAACCAATTATCGATTGAGAGGAAGATGCGGAGAATGAGTAGATCAGCTCGTTCGACAGCTTTTCAGAAAGCTAAACAGCACATTCTCCGCATTGTTTTTCTCCCGACACAATAACGAGAATTACGGTTTATAGCGCGACAGTCCGATCTAGAAATTATCTATTTGTTTGCAATAAAATCAGGGTCCCGCTCACATTCGTAAATGACTTGCCCCCGTCTTCGAAGGCTTTCACATTTTCCGTGCATGCTCATAGAGATATCGAGTAACGAGAGACAGAATTATCTAGGTCTTTAGGTGCTTTCACAATTTTTCCCGCCTTTTTTGAGCGTTTGCCTTATAGAAATCGATTTATCTTCGAACTTGCTCGAATCGACATAATTTTTAAATTGTTCCCATTCACTTCTCTTCTCCATACTCTTACTTTCCGTGACGACTATCAGAGAAGCTCTCCTTTCCCATTAAATTGTCGACAAAATTAACCCTGTCCATATTGTCGGGAACCAAAAATATTTTTCATCCCCATAATATTTGGTTCTCGACAATAAGATTCCAGTGGGAATGGAAACGCTTCTCGGATACCTGAATTATCGTCTCTCATGATTTCCTTTTTGATCTCCATCATTGTTCATCAATAAATTGCTTGCTTCCTTCATTATATTTTTGGCACGGTGCCAAGAAATAATTCATTGCAAAGAATACTTTCCAGCCACTTTATTAGCACTCAATCGTAACAAGCAAGCGTTAGCACGAAGAAAAAATCGGCTTGTAGTAATCTTGAGCGATTGGAGCCGGGTGGAATTGATCTACCTTAAAATGAGTTGATCTTTGATCTACCTTACAATTCCCGCCTGAACATTACTCGTTGTCCGGATCCTCGTCGGACGCCGTCACAGTGTTGAATTCTGAAATCGGATACTACGATGTTTAGCGCGGAAGGGCGGAACAAGAGCGGAGGGTCGGAACGATAAATTCCCAAATTCGAACCTCCCTCCTTCTGGGGCTTCTTGTGTGCCTGGGGCGATCTAGAGGTCTTGGAGTCGGGATCTCCAGCGGTCGACCAAGCGCTGTGTGTGTCTCTCCCACGCGATACCGACGACATGTTGCTCTAAATTCAATTGTTGTACATTTGGCGCATTGCCAAAATGTAAATTTGGCTCATTGCCAAAAGAAGCGTCTCCCGTACACAATCGGCATCCGTCATCTCCGTCCTCGTGACCGACTTCGTCACCGACTTCTTAACGGAATGCATGGATTACGGTAGTTTTAAGTTGAATAAAATACAGTAATTGATTAGCATGGATTACGGTAGTTTTGAGCAAGCACCTTTTGACTAGTCGACTTCTGTTCACGACTGAACTGTTCGCGACTCGGGTCTTCAACCGTCGTCATGTCCATAACGGACATTCCGTCAGCGGGCACATAATCTGGCTTGACGTCCTTCGATTCTGTCAAGCGAATGCTATTCATAATCGAGTTATTATCAATTTTTGAAATATAGATCATTGGAAAACAAACTTCTCCTCTCCATGTATTCGAGCAGCGAAGGGATGCTGAGTATGATTGTGAGGGCAACGATCATTCCTGAAATATATTTTGCGCCAGCCCCTTAGCTGACGCACTTTAGCCTCTACCATTTAACTCTTTAATCACAATAATTTAAGTTTCATACCCGTTGCAGAGGCTTTGATGTAGACCGGAATATAGGAGGAAATCTGGCGCGCTCTCGTCTCGGTATCCAGCGCTGCAGAGATCAAAGATCAACTATCGATGGAATTATCCAAATGTGGAAATTGCCAACTTCTTGACTTCAATTAAATTAGTGATTTACGGCTTATTTTCAAATTTGCGAGCAGTCATTTCTTTCCCAATGGTTGGCAACTAATTTCCAGGTAAATGTTGAAATTCTACGCTCATTGACCTTGGAACTTGAATAATAGTAGGGATTACTTACGGAACGGAACCGCCATGAGTTTGAACGGCAATGGGGACGTTTCGATGTTGATTTCAACAAGGTTTTCTTGGTGCTGAAATTGCGGAACAAAAATATATAACTGCAAAATGAAATTTCTACGAAATATAAAATTAAAAAAAAAACAAGCAAGCATTTTTTTTGAAAAATTCAGAGATAACGCAACAGATTGCAAACAAAACAAAAGAAATAAATTAGTTAAAATATTGAAATGTTTTGCTACCGTACCTTCACAATATAGTACGATCCGCAGAAGAATATTAGCGGCTTTTCTGCATTATCAATACGCAGGGAGACGTTGTCAAATTCGTTGCAGGGAAGCTCCGCCCGGATAACAACATCTGCAGAATGCTGAAATGGGGATCAAAGATCAAAGATCAAAGGTCAAAGTTCGAAGTTTTAAATGCAAAGATCAAAGGACGAAATCAGCTGACTGCTCTGATCTGGTTGTTCTGCGCTAATTCTTCGACATAGAATTTCTGACTGCCCGCGTGGTTGTCAATGGTCTTGTATGCGATGCCTTTAAAGTTCAGAGTTCAAAGGTCAAAGATCAAACGAGACAACGATCGATAGCTTACCGTGCGGGCAAGCAACGAACACGAGGGCGAGGACGAGAAACCGCATTGTGAAGGCACCCTAGGAGTTAATTGAGCACTGTAGGCTCCAAGGTGTAGCCAAAAGATACGGTTGGTCAATTGAATACGATAAATCGGCGTTCAAAAATAATGTACACACTAGGGTTGGGTCTGCAAACATGTGAATGAGACAGGATGAAACGATACATGCACTTTTGCATCTCGAGACATGCACTTTTGCTTCTAATGTTTGCTGATGTTTGCAACCATTCCAGCCAAACATGTTTGGTTGATGTTTGCAGACCCAACCCTAGTACGCACTAGGGAGTACTGTAGGTGCTGAGGGGTACGGTAGATCCTAAGGGGCACGGTACATGGGGATGGGAGGGGCAAAAGGGAAAAAGTCGAAAGGACTCACCCGATCGATGGAAGAGGAAGTCGATGGAAGAGGGCCTTCCCTTGGAGGTGAGACGACTCGAATGAGTAGTCTGCGAAAATACACCAAAGGTCACCTTCAAACCAGACATCGAGACAGTCACTGAATAGTGAAATGACCGCAAAGTCTGAAAATGACTAGGGAAATACGAGATCCTAAATTATGGAAAAAGGTAAATTGTGAACATGAGGAATTTCGGGACATTACAAATCGATACCGAGCACTAAACGCAGTAACGAGGATATCTTTGTTTTTATTTCCGGTTAAAAAACGTTGCTGAGAAAAATTTCATCGTACTTTGTTTCAAACTCTGTCCATGAGCCAATCGAGTGGTGAAAAGGACAATGATCTACTCGAGTATTGTGTGTACTTTAGTAGGGCGATACGCGCATTCTCCGGAATGCTGTATCCATCAAAAATATGAACATTATTCATGTTGGCATCTCGCCACCATTCGCCGAGATTATTTTTTATCCTCAATTCCTCTTCACAAGCCGTGCAGGGGTGGATGGGAGACCTGACCGCCTTTTTGAGCATTCGGTTCTCGCCTCCCCTCCCCTCCCCTCCTCCTTCCTCCCTCCTCTCTCTCCCCCTCTCCCCTTCCTGCGCTCCTGGAACGATCTCAAATGAGAGTTCCAGCCAAGGTCAGTGCGCGACCGAGAAGGGAGAGGAGTAGGAGGAGGAGGAGGAGGGACAGGAAGGGATTGACCCGACGTGACCTACTCCCTTCTCATCCCCGTTTTGTGCCCACGGGGGTTGCATCCTTCTCCTTATCGGGACTTACTGTGTTTAGCAACGTTGCTAAACATCATAAGTCTCTCAAAAAGTGTCAAACGCGTGCCCTTACACTGAAATTGGATTCGAGTGATTATTTTCGGATGTCGCCCTAATAAAAAGTTTTACGCCGTTTAGCGATTACGTTGATCACCCGCTAAACAGTGCAAGTTTGAAATTGCTATAAAATATTTTCAGATGCTCAAGTCGACCTTCCTGTACTTTGCGCTTCCCGAAGAAAACGTAGAAGAGTTTTCGGCTTCCGAAAAATTCATCCGATGGGCTTTCGATGTGAGATTTAAAATGAAAACAATTTTATTTTACTAAAATTCAGAAACTCTACCGACTCATCCTCGCCAGTTTCTTCTCCTACCTCGTCTTCTACTTCCTCTTCAGCCCCGTTTGGATGCACGGATACGTTTGGTCAGATATTGACTTTATTGATTTTCTTAAATTTTATAATCGATTTTTTTAAATTAAAAAAAACTGCTCTGTAGGTCCCTGAATCTCCCAATCGATCTGGACATGGCAGACAAGTCCGCGGGCCTGATCGTTGATCATCAGACAAAAATCGTGAGTTTCTCAGTCAACGCAGGAATCATACAGTACTCCTGATGGCTGAGGTGCGGATCGCAAACTGATGCCGTTCAGATGCCTTATGCGGAGCGATATGCTCTCTGTTCCACACAAGTCGCTGCCCTGTATGTCGTGCTCTGGAGAGTGGGATTCGCAGAGTTAGTGATCTTTGAACTTTCCACTTTGATCTTTGATGTCTGAACTTTGTATTTTGTTGTTTGATCTCTGCAGTCGACCCCAGCGCGTCTCCCGTCTACTCTCCCTGGCGACCGTCTTCGCTTTCGTTTCCCTCTTCATCCGGACGCAACAGGTCAGTTTGCGATTGAATAACATCTCCAGATTACCGTAGGGTCGAAAATCTATTCATCTTGTTCCCTATATTCGGAATACTAGACCATTTCATTACGGTAGTTAAAAAAGTTCAGTTGGCGATACTTGATCATGGAGTACTGTAGCTACAATGTAATAAACTGCAGGCGAAGCACCGTCTCTTCCCGGCGATCCACGAGGCGGCGTACACTTTTGTGCTGATTTTCGTTGTCGGCGTCACTAGCTGCGTGCAGAAGAAGAGGGACGGGGCCTTCGAGCCCGAGGCCAAGGACGTGGCCAAGGAGGAGACGATGGAGGAGACGAAGGAGAAGGAGGAGGATACCAAGGACGACGCCAAGACTTCCGATGCAGAGTACGAAGTTGTTGAGGAAGAGAAGAGCGAGGAGACCCAGGAATAGGAAGAGAATATTGTCGAGAACCTTTTAGTTGTCAAATTATTTCAGCGTTTTCGACAATAAATATCCGCTTATTATTTGTTTTCCCGCAATATGATTGTGCCAGAGTCATTTCTTCAATGACGTCATTTTGTAGTCGAAGCGGATCAATATCTCCAGTGAATTGCAATTGTATCATATTTTTGAGATGCCCTTTATTACGGATCTTCACTCAATCGACAAATAAATTATTAATAATAAGCGAAATGGCAGTGGTACACGCGAGTTTGAAGGTGAATAAATAATAAAATGCAATTTTTACAGACAGCTTCTACCGAGATATTAATATGTGTATTGCACGGAGCCCAGAGGAGGGAATTGTTTTGATTTGAATAAATAGCAAAAATCAATAAATAAGTCAACCATCGAATAATACGAGCGGGGGGAACGACATTCTGCGTGCACTAAAAGAGTGGTGTAGTAAAGGTCGACGTTTCCTAAACCACAGAAAACCTGGCTGTCGAGCTACTATTCCACGGACCTACAGTAACCTATCCACTGTATCCTCCGTATCCTCCTCTCTGGGGGTAGTTCTGAGAGTAATCATCCTGAGGAGTGGAAACGGGCGCGGGTCCCGGGTTGATCAGCAGGATGCTCTCGACGTTCTGGCAGACACAGACTCCGGGTTCCCCGGGCAGTCCCTGAGCTCCCATGGGTCCTTCGGGTCCTGGGTATCCGCTCTCTCCCGACTCTCCAGGCATTCCCGGCCATCCGCGATCGCCTTGGGCGCCGGGGAGGCCGTGTCGGCCGGGGAGACCAGGAAGACCAGTGGCTCCGATGGGTCCAGGGAGTCCGCTATCCCCAGGGGGTCCCTCCCTCAGCTCTCCTTCAGGAGTCTCTCCCTTCTCTCCGGGAGCTCCGGGTCCTCCTCGGAAGCCCTTGGGGCCGACGGGTCCGGGCTCTCCAGGGGTTCCATCTTCGCCGTCAGCTCCTCGTGGACCAGGGTTGCCAGGAGGGCCAGAGTCTCCGGGGAATCCAGGCCAGCCCTTGATGCCGGGAGGACCCTTCGGGCAGGCGCGGCACGGAGGAGGCTCACGGTTGATCTACAAAGAGTTACGATGTTTAGCAGCTGGTACCTTCATAACGTTACTCTATTTAGCACTCGTTACTCTGTTTATTGTCATTACTACGTTTACCGTACCTGCATGGGGCACGTCTGGTTGGGCGTGGTTCCGGGAATTCCTGGTTTGCCAGCGAGTCCGGGGTTTCCGGGCTTGCCCGGCTTTCCAGAAGGACCGCGGGCTCCCGGAGGACCGGAGATGCAGCATCCCGGGCATTGTTGTTCAAGCGGAGTGCCGGTTACCTGGAATTAGAGTTTTTGGCAAATTGCCAGCAAATAAATTGGCAGGGTGCCAAAAACCCCTACTTCCTCTCCGTAGCTGCGAGGGTGGAATCGGTGTTGGCGTGTGGAACGGGCAGTGCGATTGAGGGGAAGGCCGGCTTTGCCGAGAGAAAGTTCGACGAGAGCTTCGTCGTTGGAGCGCTGTATTATCGATTTTATGAAAATCAATAAATCAATAAAATCGGTACCTCGCAAAATGCCATTTCCGCGTCGACATATTCGATGGTTGACTGGACGTGATTATACATAACGGGCAGGGCAAAGGCAAGGATGAAGAGGGAGAGGCAGCTGAAAGGAATTGAGAAAGTTCAAAGATCAAAATTCTTTTATTGTAGAGCACCCGGAGTGTTAGAGTTTCCCACGCCAGGAAACGACCAATGACGTTTAAATTTCTCTTTGAGCCCCGTTTCATGCCCCGTGTGATTCAATAAGCCATGGAACGGGGTTAGACGAGGTACATCAAAGGCGCACGCAGTCCGTCATTGGTGTTATCCGGGCATGGGAATTAGAACGATCCCGGTGCCCGACAATATCGATGGAAAGACCCGCTGTGGGGAAAGATCAAAGTCCAAAGATCAAAGTCAAAGTCCAAAGATCAAAGCTCCATACCTAGAGGCAATCTGTAGAACGGTAACGTATCGGTACATTCGTTGCCGTGCCGAAGTCATCTCCGCCGTCCGCGATGACTGTGGACATCTGCAAAGATTTTAAAATGATTTTGGTCCCGCACGGAAATCCCTCTTTCCCCCTAGATTACCGTACCCTGCGGCGTCGTTCGCCCTCATGGCTGAAGGTGCGGCGCCACCAGCCAGTGCGCTGCTGCTGCTCTCCGCAGTTGCTCAGAGCGTAAGAAGCCTGCGATTCAATCGATAAATAAGGTAGATCAATAAAGAATGGGAATAATCAATAACTCACCGAGCGTCCCTTCTTGAAGATGGCAGAAGGGGAGAGGCGACGAAGGGCTTCGAATAGTGCAGTGAAGAGACGCTTCTTCTTCGCCTCTTCCTTCACTTCCTCCTCCTCTTCCTTGGCTCCCTCGACTGGAGACTGGGAGTCCTCGAGCTCGCTTTAGAGGTATTTTTATTAAAAATAAAGAATATTTCCAAAATCAATACTCCTGCGTTTGTCCGAAGACCGAAAACTATGAAAAGAAAAGACGTCAGAAAAAACTTCAAAATAATCAAGGCTGATGAATGACGCGAATAAATAGAAAAACAATGATGATACAAAAACATATCTTTGCCATTGATACTGTACTTAGCGCGCAGGCCTAAAGGTGTGCTATGTGTATTCAAGTAAAATCTCGAATAGCAGTACTACTGTAATCACTGATTCGACCATACAGAAGGGAAGTTTATTCGAACCACTATTACTATCTTTAGTATTCAGTATTACTGTATTTACCGAGACAGTAGGCATGAAACAGGAGTACACAAAAAGGCTCAGGGTGAGTGTGAGGTGGCGCGCGGCTAAGGATTGGAATCGAGAGTGAGAGTCTACCCAGTACTCGAGGGGAGGAAGGGAAAGGGAAGGGAGGGGGGAGGGAGGAGGATGAGGAGGAGGAGGAGGGGGAAGGAGGGAGAGGAGGGAGAGGGAGTTAGCTTCTCCTCCCGAAAAATTCCGTACTCATTGATGACCTCCTTAGTGGGATGGAGAGAGAAAGGCTGACGAGAGGAATGGATTGGATAAGTCGGGATCGAGGAGAGGAGGAGGAGGAGAAGACGGGGAAGAGACGAGGCGAATGATATCCCTCCCAATACCTCCATGAGATGAGCCTACCATCGCCCGGAAACTGTACGACTCGAAGGAAAGTGAAAGCCCCAAAAATTAACTCACTTTCCGTTGGCGTCCAGGGACAGCTTCTTGGCCTCTGCCTCCGTCTCCTCCGGGAACTCCTCCCCCTTCTCCTCCTCCTTGTCCTCCTTAGGCAGCTCCTCCTTCTCGACCTCGGCGACGACCTCCTCCTTCGCCTCGAGAGACACGGGAGTCTCAGGGGTCTAAGATACCCCTTGTCATTTAGGGGAATGCCCAATCCTACCGTAGTCACGGGAGCGACCGGCAGCTCCTCGGGATTCATAGAGAGAAGCGACCTTGATTACGGTAGAATCGAGCGGGTCCTGCAAATGGTCATTTCTTCTGTGCAAGATTGATATGGAACAATAGCACGAGAGGTTGCGTTACAAGTTGTTGATGGGTTCAGGTTCAGGAAGGAAGGAGGGAAACGAGTATATTGTAGGGAACCAAAGGTTCTCGAGAACGTTTGGTTCTCGACAATGTTGTTGATACCCGGGTAACTCGGTTTTCTCCCCGAATAAGCACTGGTTCTAACGGACTGACTGACTGACACAGGGTATTGGCAGAGGTGTGATTTAAAAACAAGTGGGTTCTCGACAATAACAGCCCCTTCAGTGTATCATCAATAATATTCGAGGCTAAACCATCCTCCAGTTCCCGATTTTATTTAGGAAGCCGATTTCGCTGTGGCATCAAAATGTTTAGACTCATATGGGCACGGATTTCTCCCGGTCCCCTTTCCCTTTTCATCCACTTCCAAACGGTGGAGGGAGACCATTAGCTGCCTCGATCGCATCCCCAAAATCTCGAAGAGAAAGGGAGGGAGAAAAGCGAGTGGGGGCGTGGGGGTCTAATTCGCTACAGGTTCCCAACTTGCGACATTCTTCCCCCTCTGAGATAGCGCTAATCAGTTCTCGGGGCACATTCTTTAAGGATAAGGATGAGGAGGAGAGAAGAGGGGGAAGAGGAGGAAGAGGAGGAGGAGGAGGACTACTCCAGACCACAAGACCTCGCCGCGACACCGCTCGACCTCAGGGCCAGAGGCCGGGTATGAATGAGGGAAGAGGGCGGATTGTTTCAGAAAGGGGCAATGGAGGGAACAAGGAGCTGGTTTGGAACCTGCGCCCTCCTCTGTCACCTCCCTTGAACTATCGTAAATGGCCCCCGCCCCGCATAATTTCATATATCTCCATAGGAGAGAAAGGGGCCTCCTGGGGAGAGGCCGCTTTGAGGCGAGAGGGATGCAAACCGGGATCCCCTTTTGATGGCATGGTGAGAAGGCAACTGGAATCGGGAGAGGAGAAGGAGAGGAGGTCTTGGAGGAGGGAGAGGAGGAGGTAGATGGGAAGGTCCTTGCGGAAAGGAAGACAGCCTCGGAAAAGTAAGGAGGAAGCCTTGGGCGGGAAGGAAGTTTGGAGAAGAGGAGACGGCCAAGAAGGAAAAACAAGAAGACCTAGGAGAAGCGGGTGAGGCCTAGAAGGAGGAGGTCCTGGAGGAGAGGGCGGAGGTGGTCTAGGAGAAGATCTGAGACGGCCATATATCCCCGGACACCTCGGCGACGCCCTTTACTAGATAGTAGGGAGAAGAGAAGGTCAGATCATATCGTGCATATAACTGTTCCTCTCTCGATCCTTCACGGTTGGACAGGCTGAGGGGAGAGGGGAGAGGGGGGAAGGGGAGATGACCCTTCGGTGCGCCAGTAGTACATAGTAGTGTTGCCAGACCGCGGATTAGCAACCCCTTTGACCTGTAATTACAGGGCAATTAAGGAGGAGGGGGGGTGTATCCTTTGGTTCTCCATGGGGAGGTATTTACTTTGATTGCAGCAAAGTGGTCCGGTGTGTATTGTGGCGTCTGTTGTCAAGAACCCTTCAGTTTTTGTGAGAATGCAGCGGAAAAGGGGCATTTTGTTAAAATAGATTACAGTTGGTTACCGACAACAATACTCTCGCCCTATGTTTCTTTCTCTATCAGGCGACGTTGTCAATGAGATGTCCAGAAAAAGTTCCTGCATAAGGTAAACTTGGATGATCGATCATACTTAGGGGCCGCAAGCTCCGCCCACTTTGGGGGGGACACGAAATCACTAAAGTGGTCCGTCCCAAATTACACCTGGAATACTGCACCAAATAAGTCGATAAAAAGCTCATTTTGTAGCTCTTGAAATTCTACATCGAAAGCTGGTTGGTCGAAAATCAACGGATTGATGTAAGATAGTTTAAAATTCCACGGAAAATAA
>JACMIG010001959.1:1495-16389 GCA_014805385.1 Levipalatum texanum | reverse complement strand
CGCGCCGCGCTGATACTCCGATTTCAGTTCAAGCACCCTGAATTTGTCGACTGTACAACATTATATACGGATTAAATGCATTTGCGTAGAAACCTTTGGTATCGCATATCAAATGTCGTCCAAAGAAAGGACTCGTCGAAATTCGACTGTACATTTGTGCCATCGAATGGTGATGAAATAGCCTTGAAGGTGTACTGATTGTTAGTGGGCCCAGTTAATCTGTTCGGAGCTAAAGAGCGACCGAATCAAATTGTAAGTCGTTTGAATCGAACTTCCACGTTCTGGTTTGATTACCCAGCCTGTGTATATTAGTCATTGTTCACCTTTCTTACTTCGCGAAATTAGATGAGTCATCTTCTGAATTTTTAATGGACGTCTCAGCCGCTGTAACATTACTGCTGTATTGTTTCCATGTTTCCCAAAAAAATGTTTTTGTCATTGTTCCCTAAATTTCGAATCTGAAGCCGATGACAGTTTTCGGGTGATTGAGTTCTCTGATCTCCCCATTGCCCTCTTCTTCTCGATAGGGGGATTGATATGGTGCAGGGAGGTGAGAGGTGCGGTGCATATAAAGTGTTCCCACTCCTCCTCTTGGCCCATCGCCCCCCTCCTCACCCCTCCCTCTTCACCGAACTTTCACTCGCACTCCTTCCCCTGCCGGTGCATTCCTGTCCGCGGGCGACATTTTCTTTGCCGTCTCGTGCCTCTCATCCCTTCGTGTTCCCTCGCTGTTTAACGGATCCAAACCCCAGCTGGTGGTCCAGAAGCCGTTCATAGATGCGTCCCATGCGATCTGCTCTCACTAACTGAACTACGGCCGTGTAGTTCGATAAAACAGCCTAAATACCACCTACAATCCCTCTCTAGCAATCGCGTGGCTGCTACAGGGGATTTTGACAGGCTGAGAACCCTGTGTGAAGAATGGTTGACCGAGATAGATCGTGTGTTGTGGTGCTCGGCCACTCGGTTGATCCCTATCCTCCAGTTCACTATTCTAATGGTCCGCCCATTCCTCACAATCCTCCCCTCACAGAGCCCTGTAATCGCTGTCCTCGTTAGTCGAGAAGTGACGAGAGTCTTCGTGTGTCTGGTCAAAATCTGGTCAAGATTGAACTCTCTCTATCTCTTTCTTCGCATACGTAATCGTGAGGCATTTTGTGCAGTACGCCACTGGTGTTTCGCTGGTGCTTGACCGTGGGAGCTTTTACGGAATTACCAACAGCATTCAAAGAGTGTGCTTGGAACGTTTCCAACCCGTACTTTCACTCACAATCAGAACGATTATGCTCACTGCATAAAAATTCAATGAGCTCTCCACTTTGGTAGCATCAAATTGTAGCGGGGCGCTCGGAATTGATTGAGTTCCCCCAGCAACTCGCTCCCTGGGCTACCTCCATGCGACCTTCCCATGAATAGCGCCATTTACATTCCTTGATAGCTCATACATTTCATTATGGTGAATTCAGGAAATGGTGACTAGGCATTTCAAGCGACGGAAGCGCTCATTTGATAGCGCTCACCCCCTCCTTCATTATCTCGAATGGTTCTTGTTGTGCTTGGCCACTCGGATTTGTTCGATTTCTTTATTTCACTGCCTTTCCGAACGCGTAGCAGTCAGCAACTGGATCTGAAGCGCCGTGATCCAAATCCATTTCTTGTATATCTGCTGCGTTAAGTTAGCTTTGTCAACATTGTCAACGTCGGATCGCGTATATCTCCTTTCTCTTTCACTGCCACGCGATCCCTCTGATGTCCGAGCTGAGAAGGGTGATAAATCGCGTGTGCTACATGCATTGCACAAAGAGATAACACGGTGGAGGCTGATCGGGCCCGGGCTAACACTCAGTGGTCTGGTCGCGCCATATTTGCTTTAGTACTCGAAGCAGGGGTCGTCCCTGGGGACCATTCCAATGTGGGCTCTAATTGAATCGTGAATTAGTGTGGTTCATATTAATTTGCTAATTGTGTGTGAACAAGTATGTACTTCATGTGCAGCGTTTTTAGAGAATAGTCAGGACTAGAAAATTAGAGAGCTATTTTTTTTATTTTCTGGCGTGCATCAACAAACAGTGCACTCCTCCGTGAACTCTCTCCGTATCACCTCATTGTATTTGTTGATTCACGCGCGCGCAGAGGAGAATGATGCCATCGGGGAGCAAATATAGCCATTTTGATTGATTTCGATTTGGCACCCTGGCTCTGTTCAGAAGTCAACCTCAATTAGGTTAGCTTTGTGTCTGTGTTTGTTTTTTCTGTGTTTGAACTCTAGTTTCTGCTATGCTGTAGCCTAATTAGCTTGCCGCGCGAGGTCAAGACCAAATGGTCACAAAATCGGCACAGGATTTTCGCGCTTAGCTGCAGGGCAGGTATAAATCCCCCTTTCCTTTCTTCTCGTTCCAATCCCTCGTGTTATCTCTGAATGTCGCACAGATTTCTTGGGCCAATCAGTCTCTGCCAATCATCATTTCGTCTCTTTGCGTGACTCGTTCAGGAATCTCGGAGGGGTGTCATTTTCATTTCCGTTGACTGATCGCCCCTTATCGCTGTCCTTCCGTGATAGTTAATCCTGGTATCCGAGAAACATTGTGATCATAGCCGCCTGATTCACGTCTTCGTATCTGTGGATCATAGGAAGTGCATACAGTCGGCGACGTCTTGCTCTTTCGTAGCTTTCTAAAATACTGTGCGGCGAGTGACGTTGCGTTCAAAACGGTCTTATTCATGTCTTCGTGTGAATCACTTGAAGCGCTCTGAATTCAGCTTTGACGTACTCATCGCGGAATATTTTTGTTGAATACCCATTATATCCTATCCGAATCATATCATAGTTAAATTTCCCCTTTCAGAAGATGCCCAACGAGCGGAGTTCAACTTACGGCAGCCAAGATGGTAGGTATTGATCAAGATTCTACTATGCAAAAATGGATAGAACTATGAAATTATTTCGTTCAGAGTGGTCTCCACCACACTCCGGGCCTCCAGATATTGGAAACGGATACGAAAAGCCGTCAACTATCAAAGAAGCTGAAGATCATTATAGCGAATCGATTCAATTACCCACGCACCCTACCTATACGCGAGGGTCAGTTTTCTGAACCCGGAATAGTACTTCATATTGGTATTTCAGGGATTACGGCATGTTCGCCATCCTTGTATTTATAAATTTGCTGAATTACACGGATCGCTACACGATAGCCGGTAGGGTATCCAAGTTTTAATTTCTGAAGTTCCTTTATAGCTGTCCTTAGCGACATCCAGGAGTTCTATGGCATCAGCGATTCAACGGGTGGACTCATCCAGACCGTCTTCATTGCAACTTTCGTAGTCTTCTCTCCACTCTGCGGATATCTCGGAGACAGGTACGCGGGATCGAACCGGCGACCTTTCGGGTCTGTGGTAGGGGCACTAACCACTGGGCCATTACAGGTACAACCGCAAATGGGTCATGGTCGTCGGCATCGCCATTTGGCTGTTGGCCGTCTTCACATCAACGTTCATTCCTAAAATTGTAAGCTATTTCCGAATGTTTTCGGGGCCTCAAATCAATAACATATTGAATGCTCCAAGAATGGTCTTTTAGAGTTTGATGTTGCGAGTAGTCTTTGAATGCATTCCTTCTTTAGTTTCTATTCTCTCTAAGCGCTAGGGTACTGACGGCGACTATAGACTAAGGAAAAAGGAGAAGCGCGATTGGTAAAAGGGGACCATTTTCCAATACTAAATGGTGCAATCTCGGCGCCTTTCAAGTGTCTGGATCAACGTGATTGAGAGACCATGAGGGAGGGAACAAGCGTGGTTGATCCTATCACGACACGTTGGAGAGACCGCGCTATCGAAGAGGGAACGAAGGCATATTCTCACTTACTCGACCAATAAACACGTGGTTGTAAACCTGTGCGCTCTTGACGTGAAGTGAAGAATGCAGATGTAGCTTGAACGACTAACAGTTTGCATGATGACCAGATGCAGAAAGCAAATTTGATTTCATGTGTAGCTTGAACACCCAGGTTGTGGTGGGCTCCAAGTCGAGAATATCTGCGCTGTCCTGATGAGAAGCAAGAAATAGTGCAGAGGGAATCGACCGCTTGGAAGGCAAAAATGAACATCTTTCTATCCTATTACATAATAGCGGATGACAACGTGCAAAAATTGGCTTTAGACAAAAATATATAACATAAATTTTCAGGTCTTCCCCGCGTTCATGGCCCTGCGAGCCATCGTTGGCATTGGCGAGGCTTCGTACGCAGGTTCGTAAGAAATTTGGAATCCTTTCGAAGGTCACAAAATTGCTGCCTTACAGTAATCTGCCCGTCCTTGATCGCTGACATGTTCACGGGAACGAAGCGATCGCGGATGCTCATGATCTTCTACTTTGCGATCCCCGTCGGGAGGTTCCGTAACCCCTGAAAGGATTCTAACTGGTGTTATTTGAAGCGGTCTAGGATACATTGTCGGAGCAGTGATGCTGGGACTGACGGGACAGTGGCAGTGGGGAATGCGAGTTACGGCAGTGGCTGGTGAGTCCATTTTGGATGGGTCTAATTCACGTTGTAATCTTTTTATTACTCAGACGACAATTGCAGGTGTCATCTGCCTCATTCTCATCATTGTCTTCGTCCGCGATCGGCCTCGCGGGCAAATGGAGGTGATTAATTTTTAAACTTTAAAGTGACGATTTTAGCTGGATCTTAAAAGTCATCCTTGGTTTAATTTTCTCCAACTCTGCAGATCGAAAACCTGGAGGAGTTCCAATCGCGCGAGAAGAACTACTTCAAGGACATCTGGGCGCTGATGTGCAAGTGAGTTGTAACGACAATTGGCATAATCGCTGTCGAAAGCCAAAGCGCACTCGATATATTATCTACAAACCAAGCTTGCCATATTTTCGCACCTAGTATAGTTTCTAACCTAACAGACGACGAGAGAAACGCCGTTTTCAATGGAGAGAGAGCAGTCGCGTATGCAACGCGTATTTACACGTTTGCTTCGAGGACTGTATTCTTTCCAATTGAGATCTGCTTCAAACTAGGAACACCCATACATACCCAAGGCTGATTCAAGCACACCCAGTCAGCTGTCCCAGTTAATCCTAAGCCTCTCGTGGGGTGGCACCTGAGGGAGTGCCTGGCAAGGTGCCAACATTCTCGCCACATTCATCCTTCTCATCCCCCCTTGCAAAGCTGCTGGCGACTGGGGCTTGTAGTTTGATGCACTTTCTTATCGAGGATGTGTCACGGGGGGCGATGAGTTGACTCTGCAGGAGAAAAGCCGTCACGGAATAGCACCTTTTGGACCGGGAAGGGAGTTGGAACGAATGCCAACTACCTAATAACTTATAAGTAATAAAATATCAAGGGATTTTGAATACTGAATGGCCAAGATAATTCCCGCGATCGATAATATAATTTTAATCACATGGTTCGTATACTGGCCTTATCGATTCCCTCGATAGATGGTGAGAGAGGAGATAATGAATGATCCTCGACGTAACTCTTCTTATCAATCAACGACACTGATAATGATTGTGGATGAAAGGGAAAGGAGCGGCCATCAGATACCAAAATGGAACATACTTCTATGACACTATTTTCGTGCGCCCAGCAACTCTAATTTACCGTTCCGCGACACTATGGTCATCTCTATTAAAGTTCCTTCTGTTTCTTCGGAATGAAATGAGTTTCAAAACTGAAAATTTTACATGCTAGTCAGCCGTCGTTTCCAACGGAAGTGGGATAGGTTCAAATATCTTACATTTATTTCTTATTTCTTTATCGTTCCGAACAAGGAAGGGGCTGGGTAAGGGTATCGTTGTAGATGTCGGAGATGATCGGAGCTTGTGGGTCTTCGTAGACCAGGCAGGAGTATTATAGCCGGATCCGTGATGGATAAGGCATGAGGGTTGTTTCTAGTATAGAAAACAGTCTTCTTCTAAAGGTGCCATATGGTAGGGAGACAATGTCTCCCGAGAGTGAGTTCCATGTAGTAATGGTTCGGGACACAAAGGTTGAATGCGCTGGCTGTATTTTGAAAGGTAGTGATATCCTCAGGTTATGTGATCTTTAGGAGTATTTTTTTAGGAGTATTTAGGAGTAGTGAGACAAAGAAAGCGGAACGTTTGCCTCCCGTTCGATAAGTTATTATTGCTTTGGCATGCGACCATAATACAACAAATCATTTCAGCGCTACTTTCGTCACCTCAACGCTTGGATACACGGCGGTGGTCTTTGTGACGGGTAAGGGGTTGATTTTGGATCTATGATCTTGGACCATATTCAGGAACACTCGCTTGGTGGGCTCCGACAGCGATTGAACACGCCCAAGCATGGGAGGAGAACCTCAACAGCACGGAACTCCTGCCACACACAACCAAGACTGTGTAAGATTCCCAAATTCCAAAAATAACTAAAACGGGGGGTTGCAAAAGTTCTTAACAGGGTGGCATTGCCATTATTGTAAAATCAAATATTCTTCAGAGTAACGCTCAAATTCGGCGTGATCACGACTCTATCCGGACTGGTTGGCGTGTCCGTCGGAACATTTGGATCGAATGTGCGTTTATTTATAACCTTCATTAGAATTATCTCGACACTATTTTAATTTCTTACGACAAACGGAAATGCATTAACATTTTATTTCAGTTTCTGAAAGCCGGAAAATGGTGCCTACACCGCGTGAAGACTGAGCGCTCGGATGCCATCATGTGCGCCATCGGAACCGTCATTGCCGGTGAGCCCCAACATCCTGAGATGAATGGTCAAAGAACTAACGATATTTTTGCAGTCCCCACACTCTTCGGTGTCATTCAGCTCATCCCGCATCACCTCGTTTTTGCATTCGTGAGATCTTTCTTATTATTTTCATTGATGCGACAATGTTGACCACAATGCGTTTCAAACACAACCGACTATTTTTCCGATGTTTACAATTTTGTAATTTTTTATTTACAGATCTGCATGTTTTTCGCCATCACTGGGCTCTGCTTCAACTGGGCCACGAACGTGGATATGCTCATGGTATGTTGATTTACATTCATTACCAGATATGGATAATATTTCCAGTAAAAGATACCAATAGAAGCTCTATAGACAGTAATTTAAGGAGTAAAAGCCTACTTTCTCTTACGCTGTCGTACTTTTGAGGCCGTTGTTATTCCCGCTCGGAGAAGTTCCGCGAATGCCGTCCAGATCCTAACGTCGCATCTATTAGGAGACGGAAGTGGACCTTATGTCCTGGGACTCGTGAGTTTTTTCGTTCTCTTTTTCGGAATAAACATTCTCAACTGTTCGGAAACTTCCAGTAAAACAGTTTATTTATTGATCCATTTTCAGATCTCCGACGCCATCCGAAAATCGCAGTACAACAATGCGGAAACGCCTGAGGCTCACTGCATGTCGCTGTTGACATCGTTCTATGTCCCGAATGTAATCCTCGTCCTCTCCTTCTTCCTCTACGTCGCCGCAGCCTTCACGTTCCCTCGGGATCGGAGAAGATTCCATGAGGAGCTCGGTGGGTGTTTGGGGCTTCGCACGTTCGAATCACGAAAAGTTCTATGTTACCTCGACTTCTACGCATATTTCTGGATGCTGAATAGCTGAACAACCGATATTTTTCCAGCCTTTTAGAGGGTTTCCCAGCCTTTGAACTGAAAACATTTCGATGGGAAAACTCGATATTCAGGCCAATTCGACAAGAAGCACGGCCGACAGAATGTGGGATATCACAATGAAGAAGAAGAAGGAACGAAGATGTAGTAAAACAGCTTGAATTTCATTTTTGACATTAGAATCGAGCATATCGCTAGAAATTTGAATTCTAAATTATTCCAATTGTCCGCGCTTTTCATCCTTATCTACGGGTAAATAATCGATAAAGCTCACACTGAGAATTTGCAATTTCGAGCCCCATCGTTCAAATATTTGATTTCCTTGACTGGTTACAAGGCTTTAGGACCGATTCCGTAAAGTCCGGATCCGGGAAGCAGGCATAGATGGATTTTACGGACTTTGGTTATGTATATGCGGGATCGTCATACGGTTGTCGAATTAGCGTCTTCGGTAGGTTTTCTCTCGGCCCGATGATAATGGGAGCAATCGCTTCGGTAACTGGAGGCTCTCAGGATGCGGAGCGATCTGAAAACTTCCAATTGGGCGAGCGGCAGATAGGAATTCGATAATTGAGCACCATTTTTGTGTGGAAAAATCGTCAGAGAATTGTAAGCAAAGGAAATTGATGGGTTGGACGGAAACGACTGACATGAGTACTCTCCAGTTTCAGTGGACTGCTGGAGAGCGCACCGCAAGGAAAGATGAAAAAAACCAAGCTAGGGGCTCTGGAGAATAACATAAGCTACTCCCTGATCTAACAATAAGGATTTATCTTTTAATCGAACTCCTGAGGACTTCTATTCTTTTGATGGGTCAGTAAATTAAAATGGTCGCTATGTCGAGCAAAGTTAAACAAAACTTTCGAAACTATTCATTTTGTACATATTGCTGCGTTCTATCGTGTGCGCTGAATTTCAATGTTCTGAATTCCCTCCATCACTCACTGCGAGGCATAATGTGAAACCGTCGAAAACGAAACAGTCACTGTCTGGCTGAGACAGAGTCGAAAGCTACGACCAGACTCTGGCCATTTTTCCCCCGGCCAAACGTAGATTTTGATACCCCTGTGGTTGTTGTAGGCGTGGGACTAGTGGATTTGGAAAGGACACGCGGTTTTTAATTTATTTATTTGAGTTATGTCAATAAAAATACGAAGCGAAAGCCAATACGACGGCTGTCATGACGTCTGCGCTCGCGAGCATAGCTGCTGCTTGCTTCGACTTCCCAGTGGACTGCATTCGAGGCTGAAAAATAGCTTGCAAATTGGTGAAAAGCACCGGAAAACGGAGAGGATTTAGGAATAGAATATTTATATTATTGTTGTTATCATCCTGTCCTTGGAGCGAACCGTGAAGTATGTTCCAATGGCGAATTGGGCGCTTGCCGATAGCGAAGCCACTGCGGCGTATGCTGCCATGGGGAAAAGCCACACTGCAATACGATTCGTTCCTCGTACCTTTCCTCGAGTTAACGAGTGAACGAGTGAATGAGTAAGGAATCTTTTCGATTGAACAGATCACGCCGTCGATACATATCCACGGAGGAAGGAGGCCCTCTTAGGATCATACAGGATCTTTAAAAATATATCCCGCTTTTGTTAAGTAATAATCACCGGTCACCATTTTAGCCTCATCTTCGGTTTCGGATATACCAAAAGAGTTTTGCTAAGCATCACGAATGAACTAGTCCACAGGCTAATGCTGCCGTTCACTAGCAAATTGCAGTGTAAATTTTAACGATTAGCCATTATTTCTCAATTTTTTACAGAAAAAAATGCTAGAGCTTATCGTGGTAACGTACCTTTAATTTCCTCGATGAACTTATTCAGTTTCACATGCTTCAGCACTGCGCGTACCGTGTAGGGGTCCTTAAAAATTGTCTTGTTTTCTAGCAGAGACACGAAATTGGGTGAAATCGTGTTGGCAAGAAAGGGAATAAAATGGAGAGACCGCGTCCCCTCAGTGCAGATTTGAAAGACTGAGTGGTATCGAGATGGAAGGCGAGAGGAGGGAAGGACGGCAGATGGCCATGTGTACAACATGGGCCGTTTTCTATGATGGATCGGCCTGCCAAGAGACCGAAGGGACCTCAGTTCTGAGTGAAAAACACTGGAGAGTCATCTAGAGAGAGAGAGAGGAGAGGAGGAGGAGGGGATAACGGCAGATGGCGCGACATGGGCCGTTTTCACTGTGACAGATGGGACAGCTATCTATTATCGGAGAAGGATGCGAACAGAGGATATAACAGCTGCTTAATTTTAAAATGTATTCTCCACAGCCTTCAGTGACAGATTTCGTTCATTCGTAACTGCGCCCCAGTGCCCTTGTGTATATCTTGGGCATGAAAATATTTTTATAATCAATCAATACAATGGAATTCGGATAATACCATTAGAAAGGAAATTATTTTGTAAACTATTTTTATATGTATGATCCTCTTCGAAGTGTCATCCAGGGCTCTACGCCGGTGTAAATCTCGATACGGATGTCCACCGAACGATGACGGTAAAACTCTGAAAGCATTTTTCGCAACCCAGATCGAAAAGAGAAAAATAACTTTAATTTCATTATGCTAAGGCAGTATTCGGCGGCGAGTAATGTGCTATATGAAACGGTCTCCGTGTTCGAATAGGCTAAGGTAAAAAATCGTTGTCCAATGGGAATGTCATGGTCCGCGGGAATGACATGGTCCCATGGGAATTACATGGTCCGTCGGGAATGACATGGTCCCAGGAATAACATGGTCCGGGAATGACATGGTCCCTGAAATTACAAGGTCCATAAAAACTACATGGTACGAGAGTAAATAAGGCAAATCCAGGGACTTTGTGACTTTTTACGGACCATGTCTTTCCCGGACCATGTCATTCCCGGACCATGTAATTCCCACGGACCATGTTATTCCTGGGACCATGTCATTCCCGGGACCATGATATTCGCGGACCATGCCATTCCCATGGGACCATGACATTCCCATTGGACAACGATTTTTTTACCTTAGCCTTCGAATATATGACCCACCTATTCCGTGTAGTATTGTAGACAGTGATAGATGTTTCGATCACATTTTCAATTCCATTCGTTGAAGTATGCCGATCATTGAACCTCACGATACGAAGCGATCTTTTTCAGCGTATTCGACCTTCTATAATACCAATTAAAATAAAATTTAAATATATCACTCAAAAATCGCCCTCGAAGGGACCCCAACTGGATCAGTTTTTATTTATTTAAAATTGAATAAAAAAAGGTACCTTTCTGATCACAAGTTTTATTGATGAATTCATATCGCTCTCTTGCGGATTGTGCGGACCATGTACGAGAGGCGAACTCTCCCAACAACCTATTCTCACATCGCTACTGCATTTATCTAATAAGACAGATCACATTGGGAGTACCCGTGAAATCCCCGGAAATCCCAGTCAATTCAGGACCAATAACAAGAATAGAGTGGTTTTCGGGATAGCTCAAAGCACATTTGCGGCAGAGTGGAGTGCTGTTACAACGGGAGAAGGAGGGAGATTGAGCAGTTGAGGGAACACAAGGAAGGCGAGAATACGGATGCCAGAGGGGCTCCGTGGAACTGGAGGCATTACATCATGTAGGATCAGACAGTTGTTATTTTGCCGTTGGCGCATCTCCTCTCATAGGGGGGGGGGACTCAACTGTACGAGCTAAATGGTACACCGTGATCGTATTTTATGGACAGAAACGGGAGTTGGAGAGCGTCTATCGTCCGCTGATACAGTAGATTGCTCCAGTGTCTAGCAACATTCACCTACGGTGTCCAGAGAGAGACCAAAAGGGAGCGGTGGACTCCGTCTCATACCATGCTTGTACGCGACGAAACCGCGTTGTGTGAGGTCCAATTAGCGAGGTCATTGCGGGGAGAGGTCATGGAAATCTAACGGGTCATGGGGAAATGTGACCTGGCAGAGGGTCAGTGGAGGATGAATAACGGCACCCGTTACGGGAGACAATGCGAAAGTTTTCTTCTTCCAATGACATCATTTTTTCCCGATGGTAAAATGTGCTGCGTCCGCATTCGAAACTAACGCGCAATAACGAAACTAACACGCAATAACAAGGATCCCAGGCGAAAATTTTCTGGCGAATTGGCAGTGGAGGTGGCTGCTGAGGTCGTCACCGAGTTGTCTGAAGATGTTGGCAATGTGTTTCCAGAGGTATCCGATGACGACCTCCCTTACCACAAGTCGACCATGTCATCGCACGAAGCGATTTCGCTTATACCGTAGTCAGTGTCCTGGCCGACAAATAAATATTTACGCCTTCGGACCTTTGGTGCCACAAAGTTTGGATTACATTTCATCACTCGGATATATGTTCTTGTTGCGAAAACACTCTTGCGTCCCGCCTAATATTGGCTGTGAGGTAAAATGCACGAAAGTATTGTTTCTTGGTCTAGGAATGGTCTAGGACACGGAAGGTCCATTGGTTCATGGTCTAGGACGAAACCCTCGCTCAAGCCTCAATTATTCGTTTTTCGTTACGAAGCCTCCATCGGCTAACAATTCTGATTTACCTTGCTGGATGCAGTTTGATATCCTAAATCAATAAGGTTGTCTATTCGTTGTCAGTTCGACATGCCTGCTATTAAGCACGTCTTAAATGCCCCGTTTATGTCGTCGGTCTTGTCGTGCTTTCTCTTCATTCGACATGAGTCGCTCCAACCTCGTCCTCCTCCTGGTCTTGCTTCCGATTGCTATACTTTCCCATAAGTGTACCAACGAGGAACATGCCAAAGAAGAATTCATTATCCAGAAACGAACCGTGGAAGCAGAAGAGCTCTGCTTCGAGTATGGTTGAACTTTTAAAAATTTCCACAGATAATATCGTGTTATGAATGGCTTCTGTTGTTCAGGATCTCCAAATACAAGGATGATGAACCCGTATTGGCAAAGAGGAAGCCTGGTGAAATGTTTACAGCAGACCAGAAAAAAATTTCCGCGTGCTGTTCACCGGGTAGAGTTCCCGAAATACCGAATATGTAAGGGGACCCTCATAGTATGCAAACACGTTAAATAGGTCCGACTGCAAAATAGCCAAAGGATGGAATGCCAAGCTGCACGATCGCCAGTGCATCGTCTACTTGCCGCTGACTCCGACATCCGATAACAAAGAAGCGGAACTAAATAAAAATGTCAAGATTAGCATCGGGAGGGAAGACTGCATGGATACGATGAAGCGTGATGATCTCAAGAAGTCGGAGGCCGAACGAAGACTCGCGGCCGCTATTGAAACAGCATGCAAAGTGGAGGGATCTTATTAAAATAATTTAAATAAAATATTTCATCTCGTTTCTTGCAATAGCATACAATAATTTTATTTGTCAAATATTGACATTTGATGCCTTGCAACATTCGATCCTTCGCCGCTACGAAGCGCGCTTCAGTTATCATTGAGGTCATGAGCGTGACTTTACATTCTCTTTTCTATTGTCCCGAACCCCAAGAATAGATGACATTTTTGAAAACCAACGGGCATATTCAGGAATGATCGATCACATTTCTTCCACGCGTTGGCAGGTATTTGTTGGCAGGCAGAGCGGAAAATTTTGCCAAAATTTGACCTCACATCGAATTTGTAATAAGATATTTTCTTGATTTGCGAAAGGGGCTAGGGTAAAAAAATAGTTGTCCAATGGGAATTACATGGTTCCAAGGGAATTGCATTGTCCGGGAAACACATCGTTCGTCAAAAGTCACAAAGTCCCTGGATTTGACTTATTTACACTCTTACCATCTAGTTTTGTAATTCCCATGGGACCATGTAATTCCCGAGGACCATTTAATTCCCATTGGACAACGATTTTTGCATTAGCCTCGAAAGCCTCCAATCGATCCTATTACAGCTTTAAAGGAGGAGCAGGAGCAACCTCTCTGATTACTGTTGCCAGACTATTTCAAGTGCATTGCGACAGTTCCAGCTCCATCTTTCCGCTATAATCGAACATAGCCTACTTACTGGATGTTAGTCTACTTTAGTGCTTGAGCTTCATTCAGCCATGAAGCTCCTTTGTCTTATCTTCATTTTCTTTTTTCCGCTTCTCGCAGCACATAGCTGCACCCAGGAAGAGTATGACAAGAAGAGCGAGCACGCATCCATCAAAGTGACCGACATGACATCGGGAATCTGCTTTAAGTGAGGAATTTTCCTCATTATATATTTTTTCGGAATACTGGTAGAACTTAAAGAAGGACTGGGAAGAACTTTTTGGCAACTTGCCAGTCTTAATGGGAGTGCATTTGTCTAGCAGTCGACGTATGAAAATGGAGCATTTCGATTCGTCGACCGCTAGACAAATACACTCCCATTAAGACTGGCAAGTTGCCAAAAAGTTCTTCCCAGTCCTTCTTTAACGATTAAGACTTGACTTCGTCTCAAGTTACTGGTTGATGAATGCTGATGTTTTATGTGGCTAACGGGCACTTTCCCCCATGCTTTGCAAGCGCATCCTCCATCACCCCTGCCATCGGCAGCTGAAGGTGCCAACGAGGAGTCGCGCCCATAAGCAATGCATTGCCCTCTCCAAGATCTCATCTTGCCGCAATCCATCCGAGCCGACACTTGGCGAGTCCATGACAAGGGGCCTCGCAACTGTTTCTATCACATCGTCCAGTGCCTCTGTAACGGGATATCCCCAGCCACAAGCTGATTGACATGTTGGGGGCGTTAATGGAAATGAGGCGTTTGGAGTGCTGTTCAGTCACTCCCAAGGGGAGGAGGTGAATGGGGTACGAGGAGGGGGTGAGGGGGAGGAGGAGGGGAGGAGGAGGAAGAGGAGGGTAGGGGAGGTAGGGGCGAGGAGGAGGAGGGGAGGAAGAGAATGAGAGGAAGGGCAAGAGAGGACACTGCCGCATTAGGCCGTGTGACAGCTGCTCTGTATTTCATCTAACCGCTCCAGCAGTGAGGGAGTATGGAGAAGAGAGAGGTGCAGACAGTTTTCGTTCTCCTCTCGGTGCTAGCGGGTTCACATGCCGTTTCGGCGCTTTCCCTCTCCGTTGATGGATAAAGCCGTGAAATTTTGCCTGGGGGTTCTATTACAGGGACCATGGAAGTGTTTATAGTTTCTACAAAATCACATGGCTTTTGTGTTGTTGTGTATATATTGAGTTAGATCGATTGAACGCCTGTGGATGCAGCTTTCTGTCTTTTGGTAAATAATTTTGGGCCAAATGTGTTCTGCTCCGGAATTGCATGGCCCAAAATATTGGGGGGGGGGGGGGGGGGGCTAAAAAATAAATTTATAAAATGCCAAAAACAATAAACC
>JACMIG010001957.1:0-17237 GCA_014805385.1 Levipalatum texanum | reverse complement strand
GGGGTCAGTACCCTTCCCAAACTCCCCCCCCCCCCCCCCCCCCATGGAGTAAAAATTCATATTTCTATCTCAGGACCGCGTTCTAGTAATTATTCTATCTCAAGACCGTGTTTTAGCGCACATTAATACTGTAACGAATCGCAAGCTGAACTGGCCTATTATTGATGCACAATTTGAACTAGTTTTCGCTAATTTTCCGCTATCCTCTTGCCCAATCTTCGTTAGCCTCCTGTCTGCTTCGATCCGGACTCTTGCGCACATTCTAATCTATGTTGCTTCTTACTGCGGCAGCGGTTGTGGGCTTTTTTTTCTACGATTTTATCTCAATCATAATTTTATCTTTATCTTACCGTTCCACGTTTCAATGTACGTGATAAATATTATATTATATTATTTACCATCCTTTTCAGATGCCTGTTGGGCAGTACGTGCAGAGCACGGCGACGCTCCTCCACATACAAGCTCCACCAGAAGCGGAAGACGGCATCCCTCAAAATCAAAACGTTTGTTTTTTTCCAGCAATTTTTCAGTCCTCACTGAAGTTAGCCTCATGTCTGCTTCGATCCGGATTCTTGCTCACATTCTGATCTCTGTTACTTCTTACTGCGGCAGCGGTAGTAGGCTTTTTTTTAAACGATTTACCATCCTTTTCAGATGCCGGCTGCGCAGTACTTCCCGAGCACGGCGACGCTCCTCCGCACACAAGCTCTACGAGTAGCGGAAGACGGCAACCGTCGACATCAAAACGTTTGTTTTTTTCACGCAATTTTTCAGTCCTCACTGAAAAAATAAAACTGAAAGACTCCTCACAAAAAAACTGCTCCGCTGAAAAAAAACTCATGCAGCCAACTATAAAGGTTCGAATATGCAATTTCAAGTAACCCCGCGCTACATGGTGCAGGCTCGAAATCCGACGGTACACTGTGCAAATGCCATTCAATCTTTTCAGGCCCTCAAATCGACGAAGCGTCCATCTTTTCTTCACAAGGAAATAAAGACGGAAGAAGAGGATGTCCAGCAGCATGCACAGGTACCACTAGAATCTGCACATTATTTAAATTAGTTTACTCTCACAATTTTTAATATTAGTTCTATCTTCGCCACTTCAGGAACGACTCAATGGACGGACGGAACGACAAAATACCGTGCACCATTTTTTCGAAGACCTGGATGCCATGATGGACCCGCCACCCTCCAGGTGCTTGCGCAGGACACAACAACGGGGACTTATAATGACAACGAACGGGGACTTATAATGATCTCCATGATCCCGGCCTAATTCATCCTTTTTTTCGTTTTCTGAAGAGACATGTTGTTCGAAACCCCTTACAATGAATTTGAAAATATTCTACAGATCACCAGTGACTTCCTGATATTCGATATTGGGATGCTCGGGAATTTTCGCAGTTTTATTTGGTTTTTTTTAGCGGCGATGCGAGGATTACGGCAGCTGAGAGGGTTAAGATGAGGAAGAGACCGGTGGCAGCACCTGAAGCCACAATGAAGAACAATTCTCTTAAGAAGAGCAAGATTGCCAAGCCCTCGGAAAGAATCCCGTCGAAGAGGTGGACGTTTCCGGCACAACCAAGAAGAGACATAAAAGAGGAAATATCCGACGAGGATTACCCCGCTGCTCCCAGGAAATCGATGGGAATCCCAAAAGCGAAGCAGAAGCAACAGATTCGTCAAAGGTTATATCTTTTTTAATAGCGTCGTCCTTTCGTCTCTTGAAAATGTTGATTTGTAATATAATATTTCCTGATTTTTTTAGCTTCACTTGGGACAGCGATGACGACGTTGAGAGCAATCGACTGAAGAACAAGGGATCGTCTAAATTGGATATCGATTCCTTGATGCAGTATTTGAGGATCGACACAAAAGTAAGCTTGGTTTCAACATTTTATGGTAGTTTTCGGTAAGATTTTTGTCCGCAGAGTTATACGAACGTTTTTATTGGATGGCACTTTTTCGCGGGTACAAATCGGACCGAATGAGAAATACGAGAGGGATTCTCTTCACTTTTCAGTCCGTTCAAATGCCGACAGGAGACGATGATCTTCCAATTCTCTATTCAAGCCGATACAACAAGATCGTCTCGAAGAAGAAAATTCGGGAGCTAAAAGATGGTAAATCCTTTACCTAGTAACGTTACATAGTCTCATTGCCAGCTCCATCGATTCTTGGACAACGGGTCGGGATTAGTGGATGCAACCTCGACTCGCAGGTTTGCTCTATAAATGTGGCTTGTGAACTTACTTCCTGTATATCTGATTGTGAATGAGGAGGAATTTACTATGATTGTAGCGGCTCACCTTCCTCGCGTCGAAAGAACTACCGAAGCGCTTCCGGAAGGGCTTCCGTTGCTCGCGTCGCATCATCCAAGGCATCCCTGCACTGAGGAAATCCGCCAAGCGGTTAATCGAAGAGTACGCCAAACTGTTCTCAACGATTATTTGTTGTTTTTTTCATTGACATATATGATTTTATTACCGTGGTGACTCCAATATTTCAGGAAGATCAAGCAGGCAAGGCGCGTCAAACGCAGTGAATCGAGGTATTCCTTCATCCTAATTGTAACATGAATACGTGCAGTCCGACATAGTCCCACGCAAAAAAACGTGACTCTTTACGCTACCTGCTATCATTCTTTTCAATGTTTTTCTGCCCTTTTTTGAATTGTCGCATATCGTCTAAATATGCAATCGGAAATAAATCGACATCATGATTTGGGTAGAGAATCCAGTGCGGCTGGATTAAAAAATGAATAGGCTCGCCTTATGTTGAAATATTGTTTTTGTTTTCAGCGTCCAGAGCTTGCCTGATGAAACGATTGCAGCTCAATTTGCGAAACTTGAGAAGAAGGCACGGGGCGGTGAGACTTTTTCCATATATAGTACACTTTTTTCATATAGTGTACATTCCATATTAATCTTGGCAAACAATTAGTGTGACACAATTCCTGAAGTCTTTCTATTCGTCTACGTTCTCTCTTCGGGAGAAAGGATAGATAGATGGATCCAGGAACGATGAATTCTATCCGCATAATTAACTCGTGGCCATGCAAAAATTCCAATTTAGACGCGGCAGACGAAGAGCTCAGAGCCTTGAAGGCTGAGGAAGCTGCGCTATCACGCCAGGAGTACTACGGGAGGTGAGAGACAATACGGAAAGGGTGTAGTCGATTGAGCATAAGAAACCATGGATCGTAATTGGTATATCGAAGAATACTCGAACCATTTTTTTCCTACCGTCTTGATAGTTCGATTCTTTTCACCGTAAAAGAGCACATCCCACACCATATCCACTTACACCAAACATACACGTTTTCTGACTTGCTTTTTAGTTCGTTGAAAGCTAAAGATGATTTTGCAGGCAACAGAACATCTACACGCCGTCGGCTGGTCGAATGGACTACAGTTCACGTTCGGGCAACGCTTCCCCTATCTCGTGAGTCTGAGCCTCTCCCCATTTCAACTCCTCGGCTCCTTTCGAGTTCGGTTGCTGTTTCCCCTGCCTAAATGGACGCACCTGGTTCATCGCTGTGTTTTGGCGTCAGCGCAAGATGCAACGCAATCACGTTTCTTTAGAAAATCGCCACTCGTTATTTTAACAACATTTGAGTGCACCCAACGTTCATTAATTGTAAGAGAGTTGCTGCGTGAGACTGAAAGAGACAGATGGGTATCACGGACGCTCAGTTGGACAGGGAAGACGCACTCACACTAGAGAGTAGACGAATTCTATATTTTGTTCGCATATAATCTATTCGAATAATAATTAAAGAAGGGCTGGACGAGGTGCTTCGTTATTTCTACCATTATGGTGTACTATTGCAGTGTTATCCACGCTTCGCCTGCGTACATCCGCCATTACGGAAACCGCGCCGGGACAGTCGGAACTCCTCGGAATTCCCGTGCAGGATCTATCGCAGCTTCTACATTCGGGACTCCAGAAAGTCTCCGCAGTGCATCCAATGAACGCGGAGTAAATCGTCGATCGCCGAGTCCAGCAGATAACACGGGGTTGGCACATTTACTGGCTTCATTCTTACTTTCAAAACGAGTTTGGCTACTATAATGATTTGCAAAACTCTTTAGTCTTAATATTTACTAAAAGAGTTTATTTCTACCGCATTGTAGATTCCCGAAAATATGATTGTTTTGAACGTTCATTCATATAAGGCACGCTCAACTAAAAAGCCTCGTGTAGTAAATCTCGCCTGCCTGTAAAGCGCACTCCCTGCACGCAAGAGTGCACTTTACAGGCAGGGGAAGTTTACTACACCAGACTTTTTAGTTGAGCGTGCCTTATATACAAACATGGTCTGTTTGGCACGAAGAAAGATTGTCTGGATGCCTGCGCATCTTTTTTATTTCTTATTTTCCTATTTGAATTCTTCTTTGCAGTGGACGGTGGAACATGGACGAGGACGACAACGACCCCCGCTCGCAGTATGTCATATATTTACATGTTTGGCATTTGTTTCGGGAAACATAAAAATGAGTTACAGATGGGACGACGACGACGAACAGGACGAGGGCGCCTACCTCACGACCAACCACGGAACTCCCATGAGGTCCTCTCTCCTTCGATTATCAAGCATATTCTTTGATCACCCATCCTCACGTCTTTTTCTTTATCGATAACTGGTAATTTAGGAACGCAGCTCTCGTCGCGATGGACCTGTGGAACGAGACGAATAAGGTCGACGCGGAATTGGATAAGCAGGAGAAGAAGGAAATTGTACGACACGATGAGAGAAACTGCTTCGCTGACATCTTCAAGAAGATGAACAAGATCACGCGGAGATACGAATATCGGGTGAGTTTTGGCGACGAAAGAAATGCGCCAAGCGATCTCCATGTTTTCAGTGACTACTCGTGTACTGGATAGAGGCTGCTTTTGAAAATAGTCTTATTTCAGTTCTCGTGCCGACTCCGCGCAGCGCAGCAATGCAAGAACGATAAGAAGTCATTCGATCCGAAGGCATGGGAAGATGCTTTTGACCTGAAGGGGATGGACAACAGACTGTGAGTTTAAATTTCATCGTTTACATTTCTTTCAAATCTTCCGACAATAGAAACGTTTGGTTATCCCTGCAAATATTGATGGCGATTGTAGGGCTTACTTCGCCAAGTGGGAACCGCTTCAGCATCCCGAAGTACTTACAAGAGTAGGTTCTTTTCTCATTTTTTGTCGATCTCTTATACTACTTTACAATTCATACACTGGAGGAATTCTCTGTCCTTATTCTTCTCAATGTGGCGCATTGTACAACGCGGTGAAATCTAATTTAAGGATCGTGCGCGGTACCAGGAGGACTTCCGACGTAAATCCATTGAAGCAACGAAGAGCATGGCCGTGATCAACCAGAAACTTGCCGAAATCTATGCTGCTGACAAACAGAAAAGAGATTCGGCGAAACAGCGAGATGCCAACCGGCCCATTTCCTCGGACTCATCCTAGATTAGGAGACATTTGTTTGAAAGTAATTGCCTAATTTTATTTAGAAATCTTGCCGACCCTTACAACACTAATATGGTACGCTATATTAGATGCGGTTTGAATTGCGAAGTAGCTCGGTTTTGAATGTTAGTATGTAGCTTCACGGTTATTCTTCATTTCGTTCATTTCGTTGTACTGTGTCGCAGGCACTTTTTTACGCGAAAAATACATAAGTTTCGCGATGTTCGTTTACTAGCAATTAGAATTGCTCTTTTCGCCAACGTTCGATTGTAATAATAATTTTACTTCATGCATGGATTAAAAACGATAAATTGTGAAAGAAAACTACGCGCACTACTCGGCACTAGTGATGCCCGGCGCAGGTTGGAAGCCTACTATTTGAACTGAATTGCGAAGAAACATTAAATAAATTTAAATATTGATTCAAAAATATCGATCAGGTCCGATCCGCGCGCTGGACACGGTGCACGAGGTCACCAACGCACGTGATACTTCAGTCGAGGACGGGCTGGCACGTCATGACTCACAGGTTGGGGAGGAATTCTCATAATAATTTTAAGCGCTCGTGATAATTCTCATAATAATTGTGGGGTCCACGTAGTAATTCGGATATTAAATTTTTAACGCTTGTGGTAATTTTCATAGTAATTTTGGTGAGGGATTTTTTTACAACAGATATAAGACTCGGTGATCAACGGTTCCTTATTTGGCCGCTATTTGACTGGGATGGCTCGCATCACTCTTACTGGTATCAGTCTAATTTTGATCATCGTATTTCAGATCGAACGTGACTTCGCTGCTGACAGCCGATTCGGATCGCAACGTGTCGGTGCGAGAAAGCAAGTCCCTCCAGGATATACGGTAAAATTATTTACCTCGTATAATTCTCATAGTAATTGTTCTAGCTCTTAGTTCCCGTAGTAATTTTGCTGGCTCGGGGTAAATCTTGTTTTCTCTCGATTATATTCTCGAAAAAATTCTTGATGCTATCCTCGAAATCCCGCTTGAATTCTCCCGAATGAATTATAGAGACTCACTTGATACCCACTGATTTGCAGTCGAAACAAATAATTCTGAAAATTATCCCATGACATTTTCGATGCGTGAATTTTACTGGATGAATCAATCTTACAGTACCCTAAACTGCCGCACGGGTCCCGTCACGGAGTTCGAGTCGAACTGCTCGACGTCCAGTGTACGATGCTGATTACACGCGGCGTGTCGTGTATGTAGGTTCTGCATGTTGTCCAATTGCCTAATTTTATTTAGAATATTACCATAGTCAAAACATGAAACTCCACTTCACCGGGTTTGATGAAGATATTGTTTCCAGACCCGCGCACTCTATTCCCGATCCGTACGTCAAGATCTACCACCTCCGAACATACCGTTGTCTGCCACCGCTGGTATTCTTCTTATTCTTCTTTTTATATGTTTTCCCATTTGGAGGGGGAGGGGGCAGGGTTCGATCCCGCCAGTATCGGCTCTTTTGCTCTCCCTTCCACGTTAATCTATAAATTCCGCCCTCTCGTTTACGCGGTGAGATAGATGACTATTTTCCAGCCGCTGACTTTCGCTCCCTTCTACTGCCGATTCGTGCCGTCGAAAGGTCTTGCTCGCGTCACAGGTGAGAATGGGGGAAAAAGGGATGGCACGGACAGGGATTGAACCCCGGGCTGCCTTCAGCTGGGCCACGTCCAATTGCTGGAGCTGTCGTCGCGCACACTCGGCATGTCGTACTTCTCCCGAGCTCACCGGCTCGAGGTTCGATGCCGCCGCCTTCTCGCCCACTCTTCAAGTCTGCGCTTTCGGCGATGACGTATGTGGGGGGAACGATCTCATTGTCAGGACACGCGACTAAAGTGTTTCCGACTGCACTATCGTGTGTATTCAGGCACCATCCAGTTGCACTTTGACCGCCAGGATGCCATCTTCAACGAGAACGCGCGCGAGAGCATTTTTGCGGATTCTCAGGTGTTTATTGATTTCATGTTTTAAATTAACAATTATTTTGCAGCCTCCCGAAACGACGTTCTCCATTGTCGACACGATGCATTCGCTGGCGTCGATACCGCTTCCATTTACATCGGATGATACCTACTGCAGCGACTGGCCCGAGGACCTGTGCGAGTATGACATCAGGTGAGCTAATGTTTATTTATTGATTTATAATTTTTGATTTTGTTGTTCCCCTTCTGAAGCTTCCAGGGTGTTTCTTGTGTTTCTCTAACATGAAAGTTAATGGAAAAGGGTCGAGTCGCTGCGAATACGGCAAAAAAGGAACATTTTATAGGAAGGTCAAGCCGCTCTCGGAGATTGACACCAAGACGGCCAAGTCGAGTGGATTCATTACGTGCGTTTGCGGTTTTACTTCTGAGTACCTTCTGACCGTAATCTGACAATGTGTGTCTACCGAATGAATTTAACGGAACATTGCAGTCCAACAACTCGATGAGGGCGTTCCGCGGGTGTTCATTCGGTCTGGCGGGATCAATGGCGGCAGCGGATCTGGCACAGCAACTCAACCACTTTATTATCGGCGATACTGTAAAGGTACGGTAGTTCTGCGGAATAGCAGAAGAGATACATGAAGTAATGAGACCTGAAACAACAGGCCTTGATGATATTTGAGTCGCAATCCATGTGATTATGCGTTGCGACAATTCGTTTATATTGCGAATGGTAATACCGTTCAATAATTCACTGAAGTATTGACTCTGGATACCAAAGAAATTTATGCATTTTTTTTTGTAATCTTGCAATATTCAGCACTACCCTCCGACGGAGCTCTCCGCCCTCTCCTCCCTCGTCGACTACTCGCTCACGGCGAATGCGCGGTGCATTCGGTCAGTACCATAGTCCTGGGCGGGTATCGATCGATTATCGATTATCTTCTGGGAGATATTGTTTGATTATTGATATTATTATCTTCCGCTGATTACAGATGCTCACACGCCGTGTCATCGGAGCGCACAATCAAGGTCCTCAAGATTGCCTATCCTCCACGTAAGCATTTTTTTTTCTAAAACTGAATTTGCCCTTGAACCACCTTGTTTTTCTGTACGCATCGCAGATGAAGAAGAGAACCAGGGCGGATATATTTTGTATCATAGACTACAACACGATTCGCAGCTACTGCATTCGTCTTATAATATTACGATAAACTGAATGAATAATTTATCCTCTCAGCGACGGATCGCGCCATCTCGTTCTGCTCGCTGCTGGAGAAGTCTCTGCATCTGCGGACGACGCTGCAGGCGGAATGCGCCGAGTGCGCGACGACCATCAGCGCCGATGAGATGCAGAGGTGAGGAGAGGGAATTAGATGGATTTATCAAATCGCTGCAACATCGATCCACCGGGTTCGGTGAAGTACACTTCTTTCATTGACGAACTTGCGACCATCAACTTTCCCAATATAGTTTTGCATTATTTCTTCAGTACAGCGAGAGTTCTCCGGGTTTCAATGCATCTTTATTTTTCATACATACATTTTTTTAGCTATTGTTCCCTTTACAGAGTGGGCTCCCTTCCGCCCGTGATGCTCATCGACGCCCATCCGACGAGCGCAGAATACGGACGCTTCTGGAAAGCGCAGCTGGCGGTAAGTAATGTGGGGATAGAAGAGATGAGTTGATCATGGCCTCATTACTCGATCAAAACAAGGCGGATAATTCAGCTGTATGTGATGCTATGATTCTTCGGGTAGACCGAGCAGAGTTCAAAAATACGGGACGCTGTGTTTCTTGCACCAATTGCTGAACTTGTTCCATTATCCGAAAAGCAGATTGCCATTAATTAATCAATTGATGAAGTAGCAAATCAGCTGGTGGAATAGTCATGGGATTATTTTGGCCTCTGGAAGGCGCAATAACCTGGGTTGATGGTTAGGGTACGATTGAAGGCGGGGAATTCCGAATGGTTCGAAATAGGTGTGAATAGGGGGGTCGGCGGATCTGGACCAAATATTTATGGTAGATACCGTGGGTGACCCCCGTGAGTTATTTGTAAGTTTTATGGAAAAATTCGAAATCCGCCAGGCTCCCGACGCGAGACTCTGGATTAGCTGCAATGTGTTTCTAGTGATGTGCATTACATTTAGTGTCCCGTGGATCATTGCTCGAAATGTAAGCAGAAAGAAGTTGGGACCATCACATTCAATAAATCACCCCCAATCTTCCCTTTAGTTTCATTACGTCAAAATCTGATGGTCATAGTAATAAACACTGGTATAGCCCTGTAATAAGTAGAATCGGATTAATGCTGCCGTAAAATTCGAAAAATGGGTAATATGTTTTGGTGACTTACGGAGAGAACCGGAATTGGGACGGACGCAGACGATGCCCCTTCTCGCCAGACGTTGGGTCCCTTCTCCGCACTGATAGCGGATTCTCATTCTACTTTTTATGGGATTAGAGAACGCGAATTGGGATAGACGCAGACGTGCCGAGACTGTCCTCCCGGACTATAAAGGACCCCGGCCATTAGTTCACCCACCACCACCTCCCCCCGTCCGCTACCATGTCTGCCCTCGTCTGCGGTGAGATGGGATTACGATAGCATGGCTTAGTCAGTAGGGATCCCGGCTACGGTGCTGGAGATGTCGAGTTCGAATTCATTTATGCACGATACTTTTGCAGCGCACCCTCTCGAATCGTCTTCGATCTCCGTCCTCGTTGGCGACCCGGCGCAATTTATCGTGACATCGCCGAACTCGCTCGCTGCCGCCGGTATGTCCCACCGTACCCCGCCCCTACTGTGCCGTGCTCTAACCTACCGTACTCCCTTCCAGACGTCCAGATGATGGTTGCCGCTGCGTCGCCCTCCCATCCGCCCTCTCCGCTCCCCACGTAAGTTTGCGATCAGGGGGATCGGGAACGGTTCAATCCCGGACTCTGTCAGGTCTTTTGCTTTCCAGGTCCGCATCCAGAATCGCGAGCGCACCGCCTGCTTCGATGATCGCCGGCGGACTGGACAAGCTGCTGGTACGGTATGAGATCGGAATCTGGAATGCAACAATGATAACATTGGGCTTCTGGCATTATTGCTACATGTGAAGTCTAACGGAATCTAACGACTCTGACGGAATTGTGCATAGACGAAAGACGACGATGGCAGTTCTAATGGCGTGATTTCCCCACGCACGATCAATAATGGTCTCTGAAGTCTGATCATCCAAACAGCGTTTCTCATGGAGAAAGGATTATCCCAAAACGCGAAACATACAGTATTCCACCAACGGGCTCCTTTGTTGGCTACAGTACCCCTCTGATGTAGGTGGTGTCGGACTTTGACCACACGATGTCGCGGGCGTGGGGACGAGCGCGGTGAGCGGTGCCGGACGACGCACGGCGTCTTTGACAACGCCGCCAAGATGCCGGACGTCTCCCGAACGGTGAGATATTATTCCGTCCGTGCGACACATCCCGAATTGTTATGGAGTTAAACTCGGTAACGTGGGAATTAATGCGGATTATCTACCATTTGCACTGTCCTTAGCGGAACCAGCGACGAAAATTTGTTAGTGTGACTACAATTCGACGGGTTTACAAGCCGATGCTCTCTGGTTCATTAACGACATGCCTTTTGATGCAAATTCGCCACATGTGAATGTGGGATTTTCTTTTAACAACGAAGTCGGACCAGGGATTTTTTTGAAGAATCAGCTTGATCGATCTCCTTCGATTCTTTCCTTATTGCTCAATTTCAGTGCAAGGCCCTCTCGGAGAAGTACCTCCCGATCGAATTCGATGGAAAGCTGTCGATAGCCGAGAAGATTCCGCACATGGAGGACTGGTACGTTTTAGGCATTCTTTTTCAGTTTACGATTCTTCCGTTCGAGGAGTACGGTAATCGTCGTATATCAGGTGGCGCATGTCGCACGATGCGATAGTGGAGCAGCGCGTGTCGCGCGAACTCGTCCGCGACAGCAACATTCGCCTGAGGTACGGTAGCTTTGATGGATTGCAAACTGAGTCCAAGTCTTGCAGGGACGACGCCACGCTACTCATGAAGAACCTCAAAACGGCCCGCGTCCCTCTCGTTATCTCGTGATCTCATAATAAATTATTTGGTGTACAGCGTTCCGGATTTGGAATTTTTATCACGTATACGAGGAAGTGTGTGTGCATAAAAAGGATTAAATGATTTTTTTACAAAAATATCTAGATAATAAGGAAAAGGTTGTCACAGACAAATATTGAGGGAATTTCGATGACCGATTACGGTAACCTTTGCAGGTGACGTCATCTCGGTGTCGGTGTCCTGCCCTCCAACATGCACCTCATCTCTAACATGATGCAGTATGACGAGAAGGTGTGGCGGGAAGTGGAGATTCCAGAATCGTTCCCTGAAGTCTTCCTTCCTTTTACTAGACCGTGGCCATTGCTCATACATTGCTTTTCCGGCAACAGAATCTTCTGAAATACCATTGGAAAATGATGCATCGATTAATTCGAGCTCTGTCACGATACTCAGCCATTGTCCCTTATTGCGCGCCAGAGCTCAAGGTTACGAAGAGTGCGCTGTACGATAGATCAATCTTCTACATCTACATCGGTCGTACATCGCATCGTAGAATCTTCTAGAACGATGCGATGTACGACCGAAGCCATTGCTTATTCTGATCGTTTCCAGTTTTATTCATTGTGGTCGGAATGCATTTTGCAATTATCGATCCTACGGATATTCGCTGCAGAACGAAGTCGTCGGCTTCTCCGAGCCCCTTATCCACACGTTCAACAAAAATGGCACCGTCATTGATCGGAAGGTTTGTTGCATGCCGATTTTCGAATCGATGGGGGATACAGTAACCCGCGTGATGGTTGCAGGAGGAGGCATTCTTCCACGCGAAGCGACAGCATGGACGTGGGAGTGGAGAATCATCGCCCCGAGGACACTCTCAAGATTGCCTTCCCCAACCAGGTACGGAGGGGGAGCATGGTGTGAATGTATGCTTTCGAATCGACGCCAGCACATCAGTAATTCATAGTGGTTTCAAAAATAATTTCTCTCGGAAAACTCACGATGTCGGCCTAAGACGATTCCGAATATTTCGAAATGCCGTAAACTACTTTCCGCAATCGGATTTTAATGACAATGAATCTGTTCTATTGTATCGGGACCTTGACCTACCCCCGCTAACTCGACCACGGGAAAACGATTCCGCAATATTTCCTAGATCCGTAAATTCCACTTTAGCCTACTTTCTCGAATTAGATTTTACGGAATCGGTCCATGAGCCTCGAAACCTTGACCTACCCCCACTAACTAAACGATACTAACAAATTCCGTAAATTCCACTTTTTCTACTTTCCTGATTCTGTTTTTACGGAATCGTACGAAATTGGCCGAAGCCGAAACCATCAATTAACTAGGAAAGAAGTAGCATATTTTTTTCAACATTCTTACCAGATGGGCTCCGTGGTGTCCAGCCAGTTGTTTACAATGGGTGTTACTATCGCTCAGAGAGGGGTTATGATCCCTTTCTATTACATTTGGTCCGGGGGAACTCGATCACATACAGAACGAATCCACATTACAGAAGCCGCACCTCCTTCCGTACTACCTCGAGGGCTACGACATTGTCATCATCGACGACCAGTCCATGGCCATCCCCAACACCATCATGGATGCCATCGCCAAGAGGCTGTAGATCCCCCGTAGTGCAACCCAACTACCTTCCTTGCCTCGCATTCGTTCCCGAATCAGGGTACTAGGCCAAGCGTTCTCGCCCGTTTCAAAATTGACCAGTATTGTAGTAGAGTTGTCGACATGCTCTATGAGTATGTATCTCAATCCCCGCTCTGCATGCGAATTGTACCCGAGTGCCTAACAATGTAAGAATCTATGAAGCCGCGTGTCAATGTTTTATCGTACTGTTGCAATGCGACCAACTGAATTTGGAGCTAACACGCATGGGGTTTTTACATGCATGGAATTCATCTTTTCGTAGTCAAAATGTTTTCCTAATCACGCACACCATTTCTATCCTTTGTATTATCGGTGCCTTGTGTGTAGTATTGCTGTGCCTACTTGGGTGTCGGCTTTCTAGAAATATGCGCGCTCCCGTGTATGTACATAGAACCATTTAGCTAAATCATTCTGTAACGATCCCATGGACTAGAAATGTGCGAGTACAAACTTTCACGAGACTGTCCAATTCGCTTTGATAAAGCTATTCAAAAATTGACCGTGCTCAAACTGTCCCTAGAAGGTATCGTTTACCTGGATAACGTATTTTACCCCCTTTTGGTTGCTCTCTTTGTCGTCACTACCACTCTACATTTCGGAAATTCGCGGATTGACCCGTTTGACCCGGCCCACGGCCGGTTCTGGGCCGGGTCACGAGCAGGTGGGTCCGCGGGTCAAACGGGTCATTCCGCGGATTTCCGAAATGTAGGGCAATGTCTTCGTTTGCAAACTTTTAAACCGCGAGTATTATTGTAGGGGTCGCCATGCCCAAGTCGACGAAGACTCCTTTACTGACGCGACGACAGCGCAAGGTGATTTACTTTCTCGTGCGAGGGGAATGTTTTGGTAGATGAGATTAATAAGCTTTTTCCAGTCACAGGAGACGGGAGGGGATGAACAGCAACCTTTCGCACCCATACAGCAGGCCACCGATACTATCGTAAGTCTTTCTCTTTCCGACAATCCAGTGGTCAAACTCCAATATTGCTCTCATGACATTGCAATACTGATGCATTGTTTTTGAGGCATCCGCGATAGCCGCGCCCCTCAACGAAGCAGCCATCACGTCAAGTTTTTTTTTGCTTTTAATTCGTTATTCCAAATTCGGTGATGTGCAAATTAAATCATCATTATTTAGATGGAGCGGACGCTCCGGAATTCTCGGCGACTCCTCAACTGGAACGTGAATGACACTGACAGCAGGTAGCTATTTCTGTTTAAGGTCAAATAATAAATAATGATATTATATCCAAATTGATTCCAGTGAACTGAAAGGAGCTCTGCGATGGATGGACATCGATGGAGAACGACGTGGTGGCAACAACATTCGCCGCGCCCACCTCAGCGTCATCATGGAAGCCGTCTGCCGCTTGGGAATTGCACGTTAGAGCTTATCAATCACGGAATTCAAGGGACTACAGTGATTGAGAGTTCGACACTGAACTTGTTGTTTACGTTTTTCAGAAGATCGAATGATAACGAATTGGAAAATTATATCTGATTATTAAGCGAGCGCGAACTGAGTATTGCTGTTTTCACGGCTTCCTAGACCAAGATTACAAAATGGAACTTGTGGTCCCTAGCGCTTTGGCATGGGCATGGCGGGCCGAAAGTCGATCGCAAACTATTCATACGTTTGTCGTTGCCAATGGGGTGGTAGCCCGCATTTTTCTCTTTGCGTCTTTCGTCTCATAGAACGCAGTGCTTTTTCTCTGGCGAATCTTTTTTCCATGCTCATCTCCTAGAATGCTGTGTTTCCACAGCGCTATAACGATTACGGGAAAACTACGGGTAAAAACGGAAATTATGATGTGATGTATCAACTGATTTAATTTCCCCCCTTCCACTGCAGGCATTCCGCGCTGCAGAGGAGATCTTCGTCGAGGCACCGGAGCTATGTGCCCAATTCTTCAAGTAAGTATTTGAATATTTATTTTGTTTCCAGTGCTAGTATATTTCTGTATATAATATTTTAATTTTCAATAATATTTCATATTTACAGGAATATCCACACTCTAATGATCGCATTGATGTCCACATCCCCGGGACACGAAGTGGACAACGAAGAATGTAAGTGGGAGGAAAATAGTTCGGAAACTGAAGCGGTGATTTACCTGAATTTACAGCTTGAATATTTTCGAGCCTCACAACGCGAAGTGATGAAAAGTTTGAAACTTGGCGCACTTATGCTATAATTTTTTTTCTATTATGAGAACATGCGATGGGCGCTAGCTGTTTTTGTTTTGCCATTCCCGTAGAACTTGTCATTTTAAAAAAAAAAATCTTTTTGAGAATACGTGGCGAGACATTCAACTTGTGCTGGACGCTAGATCTAGAGTCGATTAACTACGGGTTCCACAGACAAATTAATGCTGAAATATTTACAGCACATCGTGGCAAGCTTGTTCGCGTCGTCATCCAGGAGCAAATCGAACAACACTGCAGGATGGTATACGATTTTTGTTATTTACTATCCATAAAAGCCAATTTTCTTTCTTTAATGTAATCGCAGTATCGAGAAGAACCCGGGGGATTATGACACGTCTTATAGAACTCGTTGCAGGTCTCGATGCAGACGTTCGCCGAGAATCCGCAGCGATACTCCATGAAAGAGGTGATCAATACTTTTGTCAATTGTCTTTAATGGTATGCGGTTTACCGTAAGCCGTCAAGGCAGTCAGAGGCACGTCCACTTGGCCGAGGCTCTTCCCAGGAACGACGGCAGACTCTGCACTATAATCATAAGGAACGGTAAAGTCCGGATATAGTTGCAGCTTTTTTTCTAGGTTCACGATATCAAATTTGTACACTGATAAAACAGGGGACTGCGATGAATTCGAACCGGTGTCAATGGATGTTTCAATCCGTCCCCCTTTGCAGGCCGTCTTCCTCGGTTACGCCGACAGCGTCGCACAATATTACGCGTTCAACCTGCCGGATGAATCGATGGAGTGGATTCGGAGCCTCATGTCGGAGGGAATCTACCTGGTACGGTGGAAAATCTTCTGTTAGTAAACTATTATTATCACAATTTCAAATGCTTATGTTATTGTTGTTCACGTGCAATTTCGGTGAATGTCGGATCTAAATTCGTGTTTGTATCGGATCATTTCGGATCTATAATAGTTGTTGACTCCCGAGCTTCCTAACAGCTTTCATTATCCAAGGCTTGATTAGTGAGAAAGCAAAGTTATCATGGATACAAGGCACGCTCAACTAAAAAGTCTGGTGTAGTAAATCTCGCCTGCCTGCAAAGTGCACTCCCTGCACGCAAGAGTGCGCTTTATATGCAGGGGAAGTTTACTACTCCAGACTTTTTAGTTGAGCGTGCCTTATACGTTATTCTGAACGCCCTTGCAGGAGAAGAGCGAGAGGATGAAAGGAAAGCCGACGCCGTCGATGCACGATGCTCGGTGGGTTATCTGCTAAATGACGGTACGACGGTCACCATGCAGAATGTGGCTGCGGGAAGTGCTGGAGGGACATGGCAGTGAGGACTACACCCGCTTCATGAAGGTATGTGTGTAATCCACGGGTACGGGGGCGAGCATACGAAAGGCCGTTCCAGTCTTTTTATTTATTCATTTTTATCACGTAGGAATGGATACGTGGGATTCTCGGTCAGGCTAACAGAAATAATGTGCGTAGTCTCTGTCAACCCAAAAAAAACGGACATGAAATGGAATTGACGAAATGGAAAGTCTTCATGTTTTGTGGGCAATTCTTTACTACGCGGTAGGCATCGCCCCTTTCTAGCCCAGCCCAATTACCTACGGCGGCTTACAAGGGAAGGGCACGGACCCGGTCTCGCCCCCCCCCGGGAAAGATGGTGTGCGCTAGATACCTCTGGTGACCAAAACTGCAAAACCATGTTTATTTTTCCCAAGGCGGCATGGGGGGCCGCGCGGCCGTGCGAGAAATGTTCAGTTCTTTACCGCGTAGCCTAGTGGTCTAAGGCGCCGGTTCCAGTCGGTGCTGGACGGGTTCGAACCCCGCCTGGAACAGATGTTTTGCAAACTATTTTTTGTGAAAAAATAGTATTTGCCTGACCAACAATCATAAGAGGGAACTATATTCAA
>JACMIG010001956.1:0-17243 GCA_014805385.1 Levipalatum texanum | reverse complement strand
CCCGCCCCCCGCCCCCGCCCCCCCCCCTCGCGCCGCCCCCCCCCCGCCCCCCCGCCCCCGCCCCCCCCCCCCCCCGGCTCACGCCCACCCGCCCCCCCCCCCCCTTCCTTCTCTTATGCCCCCAGCTGATTGGCAGGAATAAGATTCCTCACTCTGATTCAGTCGACTGATAGCGGGAAATGAATAGCGATCGCCTCATTTTTGTTGCGGATCCTTTTATTGCGGGAGCGCGCCGGTATATTGTCGAGAACCACATAGGTTTAAAAAATATTTCTCCTATCTTCCTGTGCATAATGCCCCACCTTTGATCTACAGATCGAATTTGTTCACATCTGTGGTTCCCGACAATATTTTTTGGAGGGCAATAGCGCTCGACTCATCCTTTTTCTTCTTACGAATGTCTCAATTTGGGCATCTCTCTTCATGATTCATTCTGCGCGACAATTGTGCTGTTGCGAAGCGTCGCGGCCGTATTATTGTCCGCGAATAAATCGTTCCGATCCGACACATACGCTCATGGCCCCCTTACGCGGTAGATCAATGCCGAACGTATTACTCGGAACGTTCATTCCGCCGACAACAAACTGCGCATTTTGAATGATTATGTTGGCAATGAACGTATTCCTCGGAACTTTTTTTTCGACAACGATTATTCCTTTCTCATCCTTTCCTCGATTCTCATTGTGTGGGGGGGAAAGAACCACAGCGGACTACATTATGTCATCGAAGGTCCGTAATGTTTTTTTTCCTCTGACAACAGTAAGTCATCACGTGAAATTTCGTGATGCGTGTGCACAGGGATTATGCACTCGGTGCATTTTTGATCTCCACAAAGTTTGAGGCCGGTTTTCAGTCGAAACGCGGCCCGCCGACGGCCGGCCGCATTGATCTACCGCGTGTAATTGCGTATTCTGCGGAACGTTAAATTGGCTGGGTGGGTGATAAGCAATCGTTCTTTTCACCCCAACAGTACAGCGTGGACCCCCTCTCCTCCTCTCCCTCCCCCTTCACTCTCCAATCATTCTCTGGTGTCAATAACGGGAGGCCCGTCCTGATATAAGACCCCCTTAAACTGTCTCGAACCTCCTCGTCCTCCGTTGTCTCTCGCTCTAGATAAGCTCTCTGAAGGGAAAATAAGAAATTCCCCCGCCTGATGAGGTCAGTGCGAACTGATAAAAGCCTTTGGAGGTGGTGCGATCTTTAGCAGCATCCCACCAGTCGAGGGGGGAAAAAGTATATATCGCGCACAGAACGCTCATTTTATATGGCGTCCGTGGATTATGATGAAAGTGCTATTCGGCGGACTCCAAACATCTGTGCGGGATATATACGTTTTAGGTCTCTTATATTGTCGGGCACCCGGAGCATTCTAAATAATTTCCATGCCATCCAATGATGGTGTCCGTATCCGGGCGCCGAAATTCGAACGCTTCGAGTTCTCTACAGTAGCAATGCCTAGTAGACAGCTAACGACTTTTATCCTGACCCGCAAAGCTCTTATTGTCGAGAACCACAGTGGTGTTGGACAATGCTCTTAGTGCTGAGTACACTTTGCCTCCGGGCGGTAATCAAACGGGCGCTAAACACAGAAAGATTGCAATTCGCTAAGCGCAGTAAGATCGCTAGACGCTAAGCGCAGTAAGATCTAGAGGAGGCGTGAGATTAGGCTTGTGGTGCTCGACAATCAACTGTTGATGGTGGGGGGTGGGAACGAGAGCGAGAGGCGAGTGGTTCATGATACGCGTGGAGGGTGGCTCCCTTTTCACCCCCCCCCCCCTCTATCGGTCGAAATGGCCAATTGATTTGTCTCGCTCTTACCCGTGTTAACTGCATTGCCGCAGGAACATAATTTCGGGGAGTATATCTTTTGTTGCTGATATACCTCTTCGCTCATCGCTTTTTAGCACCGGGCCGACTTTTTGGTTCTCGACAATAGAGTTCGTTCATGATAGTGACTCATAATCGCGTTGTCTCGCCAGTTGCCCGGTAGGGTACCACACCCACACTCATTGATTATATTCCCCCTGAACCGAGTGATTTTTTACTTTACCCATCTGCGTCTCGCAGTCGGTGTGATCTCTCGCCTTGCTGTGTTCTGATAGCTGGACATCTTCGTTTACTCACGGACGTTTTGTTATTGCTGTTTCCTAAATATTGTCGGGCACCAGGAGCGCTCTAATTCTATGTATACCGCTCCGCTGAGGTGAAGCAGTTCCGACGATTTATGGCTTCTATTGTCGATAGGAAATCGTCGACCATCGTCTTTAGACAATTCCGCAGTAGCGCTCTTCCGACGAGATTATAAGAGAACGCCGAATAAAAAACCAAAAACCTATGTGGAATCTCGCGTGCGACGAGGGTGGAGCACCGTTTTGAAGTTTGGGGGAATGGGGGGTATAGTTTCGGTGCTTAGCGATCATTCGATTTGCCAATTTCTGAGCACTCGCGCTGCTCGCTTTCCAAGCATTCCACTCCCCCTTCTCCTTCCGTCCTCTCCCCCTTTCTCTTTTCCATCTCCTTCTTCCACTTTAACCCCTCCCTCTCCTCCCCTCATCCCTTCTTTTCTACTCCTCCACTCTTTTGCCCGTTCCAATGCTCTCGAATCCTATCGACAAATTCCATGGGATCATCCCTGGGTGACAATGACTAGAAAAGATCAGGGACGAGGTCATCTATTTTTTATTTCAGCCAAAAACTAACCGCTATTGGGGGAATGGTCTGCTCTTTTTTGGTTCACCGAATGAGAAAAGGGCGGTAGATCATTGCGCCTCTCGCGGGCCCTTTCGAATGTACGAAGGGGCTGACTCGTGTTTCGCATTCATCGCATTGACTTTTTCGCTTTTTTTCGTAGACTTCAGCGTGCCTCGAGAAATAATACTCCTTGAAGGTTCCCCGTCTGGATGCAGGAGGAGCCGAGTACCTCCTCATCCTCCCCCTGCTCGTCGTCGTCGTCGTCTTCGTCGAGGGAGCCCTCCCCACTGACTCCGCCCCACCCACCATTCATCACTACGCCTTCAGGAGCTTCCTCTGGGACGTACTGTACCGGTATGTTAAAAAAAGAAAATAAAAAAAAACTAACATTCGACGATTCAATATACGATCGCTTCTGCGCGTACTGTAAGGTTTTCAGAAGTTTAAAAATGGCCACTTCGCGCGATGCGTCGCGGCTTGCAGTTTTCATTATTTTTCGCATTTATTTCCGATTGCATTGACCGTATGGAGGGCACTTCACAACTCTTTCAATATTGGCATAGTAATAATGGAAATTGCTTCACTAAAGTCAAGATTAGTCGAAAAATTCTTACGAGCTTATCGAAGAAAGGCAGTGGACGTTTTGATTTCAGTCCAGATCGGCTTTACCCGAGTCGACGCGTCGGATCCTCCCACGAAGCACTCCCTCGACCGGCGGAGACAAAAGGACGGCGATGGGGAAGGAGGGCGGGCAGCCGCCAAGCACACCGGAGGATGTTGTTCTGTGCCGATTTGTAAGTGTTTTCGAACTATTTAGAAAAAAATTCTATGAAAATTTTGAATGTTCTCTCAATGCTGATAATTAGTTTTAAGTGAAAATCACATTACAGATGTTCAGCGGCACATCGAGCGCTTCTTCGGATGGCTCGGACACCACATTGGTACGGAACCTCCTTTTTTCATTCCCTAATGTTCTTTTCCAATAGTTTCCGCTCGAAAATTTGTTTCCTTCCAGCTCTTAGCCCCGTCGTCTGCATCCTCGCCTCCATCCTCGTTTGCCTGCTTGCCCTCGGACTATTGCGTTGTCGATTCTCGGAGAAGCTGGAGGTACGCCATCCCCAATGACAGTCTCATTACTCGGTCAATGCGATTTTATCCGGTGTTCTTTCCCTCTTGACCAAATTACAATTTTGTACGAACGCTGCGGCACGGAAAATGGGGCTGAAGGTAATATTGAATATTTATTATTCATATATAATTATTGATTTATTTATTTCAGGAAGGCTTCGTAGCGTACGATTCGCGTGCCAATCTCGAGAGGGCCGCTCGGAAAGCATTTATGCCTGGAACGAAGTCGTGGACGGAGTACTCTCAACCATCTGTCCAAGGGCGGGGAACAGTCGAAGAGCAGACGGTGGAGCGGAAAGGATCGTGGTGAGTGCTTGGGCAGCTCTCGAACGGTCGGCAAGAATTCGGCAATGGTTTAATTCGTGCATCTTTAAGGATCGAATCGAGCAAGAATGACCTATCGTGGTATGTAGGGTTGGTGTGAAATAACCCTGTTTGGCAAACATTTCGCTGTCCGTCCTTTCCCACTCACTTGCACCTGCTCAGTCCATACAATAGCAAAATTTATACACAGCTTTACCTCCTCCTTTGCACGGAGATACAGGGCGCTCAATCCCATTATTTTTTGCAATTACAAGAATGTATGCTTGCAGGTTCATGGTCTTTATTCAACGCCTCGATCACGGCAGTTTTCTCAATGCCTCGGAAGCTCGGAAGGTCCAGGAGATTCGACGCTTCATTGCACACAACATTACTGCTCAACTGGATAACACGAGGTATTTTCGGCGGAAATCTCGATGCGGAATACGTTGTCAAGGAAATGATCAGTGATGTTTGGTAAAGTGTCGTAATCTATACGCGATGACTTTCTCTACGAACAATAAATAACGTCTTTCTTCAGGTTCATGTACCAAGACATTTGTCTCGAGGCGTGCAATTTCAATGCGGGTTTTGATGCCTATGAGGTTTGTGCTTGTTTGATGCGACATATATTTAATTTCCAATTGTAGCAATGCCTGGATCTTCTGGAGTCTGGCAAAAAGACAGCCTGCTTCATCGACCATCCCGCTATGAAGTATCGTTTGCAAATTATTATTTCTAAAATATAAGGCACGCTCAACTAAAAAGTCCGGTGTAGTCAACTTCCACTGCCTGTAAAGTGCACTCTTGCGTGCAAGGGGCGAGATTTACTACACCAGACTTTTTAGTTGAGAGGGCCTTATATAGTAACCGTCGTTGTATGGAAGACGTTCTCGTTTACAGGACGCACACGGACATCGATCTCCCAATCGGTCACCACCTCTACCACGTTCAACGACTTGCCGATGACGAAAGAAAGAAAGCCGATCTCAAACTGACGTACGCCGTACATGTACCGGGTTGATCTACTCTGGTCTTTTAGATACGGACCCAACGGCTCGTTGACGAAGACCCTCGACTGGGAGATGCACAATTTTCGGCCAGCCTATCCATCGAGCAACCTCACGGACGTTCGACTCGTCGCGCTCTACTTTATGGTGGAGGATTTAATTTAGTTATTTTGGCGCGAATTTGAAATAAATTGGCTCGTTTGAAACCCTCAATTTAGGCCAACGTTCACAGTGACGATGATTCTGCACGCGTCTCCGCGTGGCAGGCTGCCGTCTTTTCGTGGGCCAACGGCCAAACTGAATTCCCCGACTACGAGATTAGCGTCATTGGAGATAAGGTGAGATTTGGAAGCCGCCTAAATGTGCCTGGTGTAGTAAATATCGCCCGCCTGTAAAGCGCACTCCCTGCACGCAAGAGTGCAATTTACAGGCAGTGTAAGTTTACTACGCCAGACTTTTAGTTGAGCGTGCCTTATATTTTAGTTGTATTAGATTCGTCCCTGGTTTTTATGTCGCATTGCAGGTATTGTCGTCGGAGATGGTAGCCGGTGGCTACGCCATCTTTCCTCACCTCGGATTCGGCTTTGCCTGCCTCCTCATCTACGTCGCCGCCACCGTCACCGTCCCTGCCATCGTGAAGCGCCGCCTCAGCTGGCGACTCTTTGCTGTTATCATCGGTAGGCAATCGATAATAAATCAATAATTACCATTGTTAGATCAATAATCATTTACCTTAATAATCGCGTTGTGTGTGAGGATGTTAACCTATGACGTCACTTGGTTTAATTACCCAAGTTTGAGGTGCGATTGCACAGTCGCTCCGCCCCCTCACCTGTGACGTCACCGGTTTAATTACCCAAGTTTGAGGTGCGATTGCACAATCGCTCCGCCCCCTCACCTGTGACGTCACCGGTTTAATTACCCAAATTTGAGGTGCGATTGCACAATCGCTCCGCCCCCTCACCTGTGACGTCACCGGTTTAATTACCCAAGTTTGAGGTGTATCCAGTCGGAGTCGGCGCCGCGAAGCGGTGCCGAGTCCGACTGGTGAATCAATATTCTCGTTTTTATAGCCATGCTTTTCCCGCCGATCCTCGCTGCCCTCTCCACGTTTGGTATCGTCGGACTGCTCGACCAGCCGCTGTATCCTACACTCATGGTAAACTATATTTTTTTAAAATAAATATATAAAATGTATAATTTCAGGTAATCCCGATGGTAATCGAGGCGATCGGTGTCGACAACGCTTTTATACTGTGGCACGCGTGGCGCGCGCGGCTGAAGGACCTTCATCGGCTGTACCGAACGGTGCGCATTCTTGCTGCTTACCCAACCAGGCGCGTTTGTGTCGCAACGCGCTCGCTTGCATCGACTATGTTGTCTGCATTCGTAGAGACATCTTCGTCGCTGGGAGCTATCTGGTGATCATTGAGACCGGAACTCCATGGGGAGGCTGCGGGGGCGAGTCCGCGGTAATGCGCAGGCCCTCCGCCAGCTGAACCGTGCGTCGCGATCCAAGCCGGATCTCGATGACAGCCACATTTTTGAGTGAGGGAGCGCGCCAGCGCGTCTCCCGCCTTGGATTCAGCCCATATTATGTAAATCTACGGGGAATAAATGAATATAAGGACAAAACTCACAATTTCTTTGCAGGAGTCTCTGTCCGCGACGCTCTCCCACGTCTTTCGCGAGTTCGGCCCCAGCATTTCGATTTCGTCGCTCACGAATGCGCTCGCATTTGGTATCGGTGCCATCCAGGGCACTCCAGCTATGAGGGTACGTCCGTCGCCCCGTTCCGCTGGAGACGAAGCATTTCTTTGAAGCTCTTCTGCCTGGTGACGTCGGGTGCGGTCATTTTCTCATTCGCTCTGCAGCTCGTCGTCTTTGGGGTGGTGCTCGTGTGGACGGAGAAGTGGGAGGGGAAGGTAAGGAGGGAGATGGGATGAGGAGAGGGGGGGAGCGGAAGGGATGAGAGGAAGTGGAGAAGAGAAGAATGTGATAGGTGGGAAGGAATGGGAAGAGAATGGAGGGATAAATGAGGAGAAGGAGGTTTCTCATGTCAGCGCTGCCCGTCTCTATCGATGGACGACGAGGGAACCGCCACGACGACATCCGAAGAGGAGTACGAGAAGAAGCGCGGATTTGGAGCCGACGCTACGGCCCGCGTACGTAGAAAGGTGCCATTTTCTTGCATTTATTCTCCGGATTTACGGTGTTTAGGGAGCGATCACTTTTAAATTTTTATCGCAGTGGCCAGGATGAATGTGAAGTAAATATTCATTTCTTTGAACCACCAGACCTCACTCGTGCACCATTAACGAACGGACTTGTTCTGCAGGCCAAATCGGTATGGGCTGCGTTGACGTCACCGTTGCGCAGCATCGTCAAGCGGCCCCTCCTCGAGGTGTACAGCCGATGGATTACGTGGATGCCCATCCAGGTATCGCCGCGTCTAATAAAATAAATATTGATTTTTCATTGCAAAATAGCAATTGATTCCCGTGTCCGAGTATTCCCACTGCCAACAATATATTGTGCACTGATATTTTTTATTTAGTGGACATGGTTTTTGACACTTGATGGCTGTATCAACGTGAATGCATTGCAGCTCTTCCTATTCGTAGTGGTCGTGGCATACTTTGGGTTCAACGTCATGTACGCAATGCGAATGGAGACGAGGATAGACAGCAAGAGCATCATTCCACGCGCCAGCCACCTGCAGCGAGCAAACGAAATCATGGAGGACACTGTCGTCAAGGTTCATATTAGCATTGATTTTTTTTGCAAAAATGTTGATTTGGCTGGCGAATAAGATAAACAAAAATGTTTATCTTATTCGCTACACTTGCTTAGTTGCAGGAACTTCAACTATTGTTAGAATATATTTGTAGTGTATAGTGTATATAAAATATATATAAATGTAGAACTATTGATATAGTTAAATATTTAACCTTTATTGCTTGCAGGACTTCGAGCCCGCCTACATTGTCATCCAGCGTGCGCCGGATCTCCTCAATTCGACGGACGTCGCGCTCTTCAAGACTATGATGTCCGATTTCGAGGGTCTCGAGCGGAACATTGGACCGCGGGCTACCATCTCGCCGCTCAAGGCTTTCTTTATGGTACGAGCTGCTTATTTTTTTATTATTGAATAAATTGATTAATTCGTGATATTATCGATTTATTATTGCACTTGCAGTGGCACGCTGCTTTCTACGGATCGGCATCTAAGTTGGTGGCTATGTTCGCTAGCGACGGCTATCCATCGGAGCCGACTAACTACGACGACATGCCCTTCTTCCTGGAGCGGGTACGATTACTGATCTCATTATGGAGTATCGATCGTATCGATCGTTTCTTGGAATCTTCGTTGCATTCTCTACATCAGCGCTACAATCTTTTTACAGAGCGGCGACATTGGCAAATTCTTCAAGAGCTACGTCGCTGGACACACGGACGAAAAGTGCGGCAATCAGTCAATAGATTTGGTACAATGAAAGTCGCCGAATGACGATTCAGTAGAATTCTGAGCATTGAATTCAACCCCGTATGCTATACAAGACAATTTTGCATCAGAGGCCGCTACCATCTTGACTCGTTCCACTTTGTCTCCGCCTTTCACAACGCCACGTCCTGGATGCAGCGCGTGCAGAACATGCAGCAGTCAGTTTTCTTTCTCTTTTACCGGTCTGGACTTACTTCGAATAGCAAACTACCTTTTTCGTAAATTGATATTAAAATTATGTGCCATGCAGGTGGCGCCACATTGCCGACACCTCGGGTGCCCCGTTCAAGATGTCCGTCTGGACCGATGCCAGCCCCGTACTGGAAGCTATACTCGAACTCGAGCACACCATCAAATGGGTACGTTTTTTGTTTTACTTTTATTTTCTGAATTTTGATTTTGTAGACCCTCCTGTGGTCGGTACTGGCAATGATCCTCGTGTGCGCCCTCTTCATTCCGTCCGTGGCAGGAGTCGTCGTTGCGGGTGCGAGCGTATGCTCCATTTCTGTCGGTCAGTTATTGATTTGTTGTTTAATCAATAAATCAATAGATAATCTCCCATGATAATGTCCCCCATGCAGGAGTGCTCGGTGGCCTGTCGTGGTTCGGCTTCGACCTCGATCCGGTGACGGCGGCGGCAATCCTCATGGCCATCGGCATGAGCGTCGACTACACGGCCCACACGGTGTATCACTTCGTGCGGAGGAGACACGTGCTGCCAAAGTGAGTCGGAATATGAAACTGGAAACATGCAAGAGTGACGTTGCTATTTAGCATGAAAACTTTCAACACACATTTTGAAATGGACAACAAGTTATATAGGAGCGATAAATAAATAAATTTAATGAATTTGTCTGGCAAATAAATATGTCCATACTTACAGGGGTACTCCCGTCGCACGCCACGTCGAGGATACGATCCGCGCCGTGGGCGTTCCGATGTGGCACGCCGCCTGGTCCACCGCCCTCGTCTTCCTCCCCTCGCTCACCCACGCAGACTACACGCCACAGGTATAGATAACGGGTTAAAAAAAACAAAATTTGGAGACGAGAGATAACACAAACGAAGAGACGAAGGCTGCAATAGTTTTCTGCGTCTCTTCTTTTACGTTATCCAAATTTTTGTTTTTAGTTGACCCGGGGTTATATAATGAGGAGATAGGTAAACAAATAAACAGTCGAATACAATGCTCAATTTGACCCGACCGGAGTTTAAGTCGACGGCGAAATACCCGGTCGTTGGCCAAATTGCGTTATCAGTGTGTATTTCTTAATAACTTAACCCCCGTTATATCGCAGGTCATAGCATCAAAATTAAAAAAAAATATCTTCAGGTCTTCGTGACGTCGATCCTCTTCGTGGTGGGGCTATCGTTCGTGCACGGCATCGTCGTCCTCCCCGCCATCCTCTCCCTCCTCCCCGATGCCCTCTTCGACTGGGGCGACGGCATTGCCGGTAAGAGAGAATTGACCTATTACAAGAAATAAATTGATTGATTTAGCTGATTGCGGACCGCGTTCTCTACCGCTTCTTTTGGAGGAAGGACACCTCGGAGCGCCGGATGATAAGGTATTTGGTCTTTATGAATATTGGAAAATAAACGTATTCCTGCAGGGCGAAAAGCCGCGCTCGGATTCCAAACGCATGTCAAAACGCAGCAATCGCGTCGAAGAAGAAGAATCCGCTAGCAATGATACGTCCGTGACGCTTCTCCCCAAAGAGGACGATGCCACTGCTGCCCCTTGATCTTATAGCACTGATCAACCACGCATAGATAATACTGACGTGCTCGCTCTCGGTGCAATTCTTCCAGTGATTTTAGTGATTTCCGAGTGATATTGATCCGATCAAGTATTTCGCCTCAACCGGTACGAACGTTTGACAGGGCAGTTGGCATTTCTTTACAATTAGTTGTTTGTAAATTACATTACTGATCGTGTATTCTCATTTTAAGTTCTAGTCTGATTTCCTAGAGCCTTTCATACTAGGTGACTACCAACATGGCATGCCGTTAAATTCCTGCTTATCCGTCTGACGGGTTTTCTATGCAATGTTTATTTGACAGTCAATTCGTGTATGTTTTAGATGGAATTTTTATTTCTCGTTTACATGTTTACTACACGTGAATTGTACTTTTGATTTAGATAGTTTATATAGGAATCTGCCCGTTGCACAAAATTCGTGCAAGATTGTGTATTTTACTGGATCTCGTATCAAATTTCTGTATTTATCGTCTCCGAAATAGCATGATAGAATAGTAATAACTCCAAAAATTACTGTAATACCCCCTTGTGATACAAGCTGAAACATTTCTACAACCATTTAATTTCACCTCCTTCGTTGACGAGAGTCCCTCTCTGCGATAGCTGCACAACCACTGCGATTTATCACATGTATCGATTCTGTTTGCACGACTTGTCCGTTGCTACGAGTTTAATGAAAACGACAAGGAATTCGTGAATTGTTCGCAATCGGAATCCAAATTTTCGGGGCAGAACAGAACATACTAGGACTTTGCTCGAGGGACACGCACCCGAAATTTCGAGTTTTCGATTAGCGTAGCTCACGATGCTCCGCGTTTCACATGACTGCAGCCTTTCTATTGATAATGCATTCGGAGTTGTATTTGCAAATACGGATTACATTTCGCCATAGGCGCCTCCAGAGATAAAAAGACTACATACGATGCTTGAGTGTGTCGCAATGCCATCTATGAGAACCCAAGGGCAACTGGATAAAGGAATGCAGACAAGGATCAGGAGAATCGATAATTCCAACGAATGAATTGCCATGGACAACCGCATAACCCATTCATTCAATGTACTGTAAGATATTTGTTTTTCGTCTCGGGAGTATCACGCCTACCACAGGTTCAAATTTTAGCTATTATTCCACCAAATTTTTTATTTTACATTCCGGCGTTACTTCCGTAAATTCGCAGTCCAGATTGGGAGGACCAACCTCTGTTGTCTGGGGTCCAGACTCTGGACTCCAGATTGAAGGGTCTCGTAGATCATAAATCTCGCCTCTGGCATTCACGCGCTCGTTTGTCCATGGCGTGCATTTATTCACGCTCTCTCTCCCGTATTCCCTCCTCAAGCAGATCGTCTGTGTCTTTCTTTTTCATGTAGATCTCGCATTCACAATTCGCATCCTGTGCCGCACAAATTTCGCAATTGAGGGTCAGCACTGTCGTTTGGTATGAAGCCGCGCCCATACGCCTCCACTCTTCTCTTGCTACTTGCAACTGCAGCCATCGATGCCGCCCGTGATGTCTACGCGACATCCACCAAGCAGCACGTTGAGGATACCCAATGCGATGGAATTCGGCGGTTGGCCATGGGCGAGTGCTCATCCGGATTCGTGCAGTGCATCGATGGACGCCTGGTCGCAAGGAGGTATGTTCATGCTAAATTAAATTCTTTTTCGACGAACATGCTTGCAAAATTACCATTGTACGTAATATTTGATAATTACTTGTCCTTTTTTCAGATGCCCAGGACAGACGCTTTTCGACGAAAGGATCGGTCTTTGCGTATACGAGCTAGATGGATGCGAAATGCTGTCGACGGAATTCGGAAACGAATTGGACAGTGGGGACATCGGTCCAGCGGTGTCGACTGCCTCTCCCATCATTCCCTCCCTCGCCACATCAACGTTCGCTCCCATCGTGCCCGTGGAGGAGGGCCCGGCTCCACTCCCTTCATCTGCCCCGATCGTTCTCATGGAAGAGGTTCCTTCTCCGTCGTTCCTGGAGACGAATTCTGTCCAACGACCCGTTCCGATCGTTAATAACGTGCTGCCCGCCTCGTACTACCATTCTGCCGTCCGAGATGCCCCTGTCGTGGATGGATGGAAGGGTCCCCCGTCTCCCCCCGTGCCCTTCACCAATCCCTTCGCTCACAGCGGTGGACGCCACGCCACTGTCATAGATCAGTTCAAGGTTCGTTCAGGCAAATGTTGTCGTTGTTCTTGACTCTGCCTGGTGCACTTCTCCATTTTCCTTTAGAATGGCCAAAAGCAGTCTGCCTACCATTCCGTCTCATTCACCACAGCCTCGTTCCTTGAGTGACAGTTCGTATTCAGCTGTCCGCCCCACACTACGATTCTGCCGTCCGAGATGTCCCTATCGTGGATGGATGGAAGGGTCCTCTGTCTCCCCCCGTGCCCTTCTCCAACCCCTTCGCTCATAGCGGTGGACGCCACGCCACCGTCATCGATCAGTTCAAGGTACGTACAAGCGAATGTAGTGGTTGCTTACATGAGCTACTTCACATTTTGTTATACAGCATTTATTTTGTATAAATGCGGTGTTTTTAGGGTTCTGGCGCAGTAAAGTCATATCCATTCTCGAACCCGTTCGCCGCTGACGGTAGGAGGCACAAGAGGAGGTCAGCAGTATTACGATTCATCGTCCATCTTCTTATTCAGAAAATGCCACGATTACGATGACGATGAGGAGTGGAGGGACGACCGCGACAATTATTCCAGGGATGATCACGCTGAAGAGGAGGTTAGCAGTTTTTATGTTAAAAATTGTTCTCTACTTTACAATAAGTTGACAGTAATATTATTGCAGGATGGAAGGAAGGTCGATGAAGATTCGATGGCATCTTGGAACATGCATCCATCGATGAAGAGTGAAGTGGACGATGGGGAAGACGACGACCGTCGTCAGGGCACCGGCACCCAATACAAACGCGATGGCGCTGACGATGCCTCGGAGGATGACGAAGGAATAGAGGATGGATCGGGAGAAGAGGAAGGCGCTTCGGGACTCGGAGAGCAAGATGATGAGGACGAAAGTGGAGGAAGGCGCAGCAAGCGAAGTGCCGGCTTCGGTTCGCACCCGCTGGTGAGCTGGTCCCCTCTCTTCTCTCACTGCTCATGTATCTCTCCTTTCAGCGTAGTGCTCGTTTTTCACGACTCTGCCTCTCCCGCTCCAGCGGAGACGTCATTGCGATCGGTCAGTGCAGACAGGACTTCGCCTACTGCAGGAGCGCCCGTCGGCCCGTGGTATATTTTTTGGTTTTTGTTTTCTAGTCAACTGCCTATTTTATTTGTTGGTTTTATACGAATTAATTATTTCAAATTCCGTTTAGGTGGCGGCGTGTCCTATGGGCGATCTCTTCGATTCCTTGTTGACGTCGTGTGTTTCGCAAGACGCTTGCGGCAGCCATGAATCTTCCCTCGAGCAGTACCATCTAGTGATCGTCCCGTCCGAGGATCTCCGCCCAATCCACCAACTCGCGCCCGAATCAGCCACGATGCCTGTGGAGGAATATCTCGCCGATCCCCATCCCATTTCCATAGAGCCGCTCGAGCCGGAGGCTGCCACCATAGTCTGGGGTTTGTGCTTATTATAATGAACTATGTTTCTGGATTTTCACGCTCATTGTTTCGGATATTTCTAGGCAAATTATATTCCTAAATCGCCGTTGCAACAGTTTCTTTGTTCAGAGGAACGACCCCTTCCCCAAGCTGCAACACTTCCTCCCGTCGTCCAAGCCGATCCTCGTCCCATGTACCTCGAGCCGCTCGTGCCCGAGGCTGTTACCATGCCAGCGGAAGAATTTGACTCCGATCCCCAGCTCGTCTCCGTGGAACATCAGTCGGCGATTGTGCCACAGCAGCAGGTTTGCGTGTAGCTTGAAATATAATATGGCTGTATCACAGTCGTCATGGCACACCATAACAGAGGAAGAACAATTTATCAGATATCACAATATTCTGTTCAGGAACTTGCTCCTACCGAAGTCCTCGTCGAGGATCAATATAATCGTCGGCCATATCGCCCAGAGATGCTTCCGATCTACGAGCCCGTCGTCCTTCCTACGTCGCCGCCTTCGGTGCCCCTCGTCATGACAACTCTGCCAACTGCTGCGCCCATTGTTTGGGGTTAGTGTTTATTATAATACACTATTTTCGCGATTTTTCACTCAGGAGTTCCGATATTTGCAGGCAATATTGTACTCCTGACCTACTGTTGCAATATTCTTTGTTCCAGAAGAACGACCTCTTCCCCAAGCTGCAACACTTTCGCCCGTAGTCCAAGCCGATCCTCATCCCATTTACGTCGAGCCGCTCGTGCCCGAGGCTGCTACCATGCCAGAGGAAGAATTTGACTCGGACCCCCAGCTCGTGTCCGTGGAACATCAGTCGGTGACCCAGCTCGTCTCCGTGGAGCATCAGTCGGCGATTGCACCACCACAGCAGGTTTGAGCGTTGAAGTATATGTAGGGATTATCACAGTCTTAATTGCACCCATATCTAAAAGGAAACAAATTACCAGATATTCCAGTAGGTTGTTCAGGAACAGGAACTTGTTCCTATCGAAGTCTTCGTCGAGGATCAGTCTGATCGTCGACCATATCGCCCACAGATGCTTCCGGCCTACGAGCCCGTCGTCTTTCCTTCGTCGCCACCTTCGGTGCCCTTAGTCCTGTCAACTCACCCAACTGCTGCGCCCATTTCCCGGGGTTTGTGCTTATTGTAATGAATTATTTTCTGGGTCTTTACACTCATGGTTTCTGATATTTCTAGACAATATTGTATCCCTAACTTGCCTTCGCAACAGTTTCTTTGTTTCAGAGGAACGACCCCTTCCCCATGCCGCAACACTTCCTCCCGTCGTCCAACCCGCCGCTGCCCCATGCGCTCAGGTCGCACCGACGCGTCCAGCACCGACAGTTCGCACTGTAATTATATTCCCTTTCTTTTTAAAATGTCGTTTTGCCATTGTTTCCATTCCCGAATTTCAGCCCTGGGCCCGTGCTTCGCATTCGGCGCTTCCATCAGAGGAATACGGCCACAGCAGAGATATGGGACTGCCTTCACGTCCGTCCCTTCCCATTCCACGTCGTCCCACTCCTCCACCCTTGTCCTCCCACTCCAACGGAGGCCGCTTCGATGCTCGCCATTTCTGTGCCTCGCGCGCTGCTGATGGCCTCTATCGCCACCCAGAGAAATGCTCCGCATTTGTCCAGGTACACTGCTTCAACATTTTCTATATCAGCTTCACCATGAACTTTCGTGCACTGGCTAATACTTTAGCATTTCAGTGCTTTGACGGTGAGGCGATAGCGTATCCGCCATGCGAGGGTGGCCTTGTGTTCAACGAGCGGATACAGCGGTGCGACTACGCAGCAAACGTTCCAGAATGCGCGACGGACGCAGAACGAGATACCGGCAACGCAGGTCCGAGAATTGAACATTATTTTCTTATCTTCATCGCTATTATTATCTTATCGGCTTTTTTCAGAAGGCTCCTGCTCGGGCCAGCCGCACGGAGCTCACCTGGCAGACGACAAGGACTGCTCGGCGTATTACCGTTGTGTGTGGGGACGACTCGTCGCACTGCGGTGCCCCGCCGGGACGGTGTTCAATCCCCGACTTTCCGTCTGCGACTACCCTAGTCAGGTGCCTCATTGTTCTGCCTCCAAATCGCCTAACACCCACTAAGAGCCCCTTGTCTAGGGCAATCGTGATCGATTGTATAGTGCATAGATGAGTCTCATTGATGATTGTTTTACATTGGCTTTCGCAGAATACTTTGCCATTTTTTCAAGACTAATCTCTTCACTTTACTAAATTTCGCGGATTGTAACAAAGTACGAGTAGGGATTGTGCTATTTCGTGTGCCATTCGAATAGATTCTTATACTACGTTGCTATATTGTAATATACTGCGCTACATAATATCGTTTTAATAAATATCTATACCGCGAAAGTATTTGGCACAGAAACAAAGTCATTGACGATCACAATTAGCCTATCGTACGCTAATCTCGTACCGTCGTTTCTTTCTCTGCTTCGCATCTCAGTTCTTATAATTTACCATTCATCAAGGCATCATTACCATAGTGTTTCCGCCACCAGGACTTACTGTTGCATGGAGCCAGGGAGTAGTCCAGCCATGACGGGAGAGACAGAACACTAACGAACGGTTCGTTCTCATGGCCCCGCGCAATCGCGAGCAACGGAAATAGATGGTGTTTCGCAAGTTACTGCGTTTATCTCTTCAGACGACGGTCAGTCGTTTACGCATCGGCTTTCCGCAGATGGAGCTTTTGCAGATGAAATAGGGGCCTTGAGAAAGAAACATTGTCGAGAACCCCCCAAGGGTTACGGGCACAAAAGAATTGAACCGGTGATGGAATGTTTGGGAGGGTAGCCGTCTACCACTGCGCCAGTTCGAGCAAGATGAAGTAATAAAAATGTCCATGGTTTCGTAGGCAAAACGGTAAGAGATGATTGAAACATTTTCCCCCATTCAAGTACTAACGTTTTCATGCCATGTTGCAAAGCGAGAAGGAAGTTATATCCGGCGGGGAACTCTAATATTATATGGGGGGATCTCGGGGAGGGTGAAAGTCTCCATGCCCTAGCGAGCAAGGGGAGGAGAGCAGGGAAGCTGAGGGGGGGGGGGCGGACCATCCCTGTTAGCGATGCGAGCAGTGTTGCTAGCAGCAGTTTTGCAGTGAGCGAGAGCCCCTTTCCACTGCCTCTTACTATTATATAAGCCCCGTGCAACTAAATTCCATGGTGTAGTAAATCTCGCCTGCCTGTAAAGTGCACTTCGCGTACGCAAGAGTGCACTTTACAGGCAGGC
>JACMIG010001955.1:0-13545 GCA_014805385.1 Levipalatum texanum | reverse complement strand
CCCCCCCCCCCCCCCCCCCCCCCCCCCCCCCCGGGAGAGAGTAGGATGGCAGGAGCAGTGCTTTCCCAGAGGGCAGAGAGATCGGCTGCTTTGTCGCCTGGATCCTGGAACATTGGGAGAGGTTCTGTTGGCCCTTCTGGAAGAGAGAAGGATAATTGGAAGCAGTGGTTGTAGTGCCTCGGAGAGTACGTTAGGGAGAGAGGTAACCGTACCCTTCCTGTTTCTTTGCATGGCGAGGAGAGCCGTTGAGGGAGAGGGAGGGATGCCCATGAGAAGGGCCTGTACGTCGGCGTAATGCAGATGTCCGCTAGGGGAAAGGGAAGCAGAACTGGGGAGAGATGACTAACGGTTGGAGTCACACGGCAGCCCCGTCCACCGAGCGTGTTCGCGGCGCAACTCACGCATGCGATCCTCCAGACGGAAATGGATGAATCGGAAGGAGGCGGCGAAGAGCTCGTCGATGCCACATGTCTGGATGAATTCGGCAATGGCAGGCTTCTCGTCCTCAAAGGCAGCATTTTCCAGGAAATGAGCAATGAGATTGTCGGAGGCATCCACGAGTTTATATATGTTTATTTCGAACAACACTAATGTACATTGCGGGGAGTGGAGTATGGGGAAACAATTCACTGGAGTGGTTGGATTTTTACCCGTCAAATATGAAACTCGGGTTGGGTGGTGACAATTAATCGTGAATCAGAGGTTGTGGAAGTAAGATATTGGGGTCGAGAGCAAGAATACATCCTCGGAAAATGTCACTGCGATTACAAGATACTATGTGGGGTGGCAAGTCATTCCATATTGAGATCACACGTGTAATGCAAGATGAGTGCCTAGCACCGGAAGGGATGAAAGGTAATGTGAGACGGAGATTATGACCAGCGCGTAGTGAACGACTTAGTGGAGCTAACGTGAATAGCTGAGAGTGATCGAGTAGTGCGAGTCCGTGGACACATCTATGGATAAACATGAGATCTCTAACAATTCTGCGGAATTCAAGTGATTTAAGACCTAGTCCAATGAGACGTTCAGGGTATGTAGTCGGGGGGGAGTGAGGCCCTGGCAAATGCCCTCCTAGTAAATTTTCGCTGCACAGATTCCACTTGTTTGGCAAGCGCGACCGAGACGGGGCTCCACAGCTCGGGTGAGCTCTCAAGAATTGGGCGGACATAAGTGGTGAAAAGCTTGTTGCGCAATTTTGTGATGTTGGCTTGGGTAGTACGAAAAATGAGGAGAGCATCGTTGATGAAGGCGATGGTGTTAGCACCCTCAATATCGGACACTCCGTCACTCCCCGATAGGAGGCGGAGCCAAGGCAAAGGAGAATGGGCAGAGATGCGGACAGCCCCTCCCAAGGGCTGACGCGCCAGAGAGTCTCTCGTTGAGTGCTAATTCCTTTTCTATGGTTTACTACATTTCCCTTATCCCATTCTCTTGCTACCATGTAATGATGCAAAAAAGGGACGGAAGAAGACGAAGGGGGGCGCGGGGAGAAGCTCGGAATAGAAACAACGTCGATGCACCGGGGGGCCTCCGTTAGAATCTCCGTTCATTGTGCAGTTATTGTTTCCCTAGCTTTGCTTTGTGCCGGGGGGAGTGGGAGCCCTTCGGATCCCGGACTCTTGGATAGCGGGGGGTGGGGCGCCAGCCGAGGGATAGGCCGGGGACCAACATTGTCTACAATCTGTTTGTCCAGATGTCATGCCGTAAGATACAACGAAACTAAAATAGTCCACGTCCAATGCTCATGGACTACAGAATCGTGCCCCTGGTGTGCCTTTTCTGGCCTCGCCCCAGAAAAGAAGGGAGAAGGTGTCATCCAAAGGACGATACACGCGACCTCCGCTTTGTCTTGGACCACATAAGGGAGAATGGGCCAGGAATTAAGTGAGGTCACGGAGCTCGTCACGGGTGTGGTCGCAGAGGTCACGGAGGCAGTTCCGGATGTGGTCCAAGACTAAGCGGAGGTCGCGGAGCTCGTAACGGAGGTGGTCCCAAAGGTCATGGAGGCAGTCCCGGAGATCGTCGCCGAGTGAAATTAGTTCACAGAGCTCGTCATGGAGGTGAACTTCGTTATTCGTACGCATCGGAGGCGTTCTTCCGAAGTGAATCCTCGAACTCTGTTTCTTGGCAACTCGGAATTCATGACAGGGTTCCTAACAAAGCCTCACGAGCAGCGCGGTTCCCGGCATTATTTCGGGGTTCCCGACAATATTTTGACGTGCTGCGCAGTTAGATAAATTGCATGCGGTTGCACTGGTCCCAGAAATCGAGCATTGGGGGAAGGCTCCGGAAACGGCGCCTTGAAGGAGTTCGGAGTTCGCGCCGATAAAAACCGCATCATAACTGAACGGGACCGCGCACGTATCATTCCATAGACTAGGACGAACTTTTTGCACACTGGAATCTCAATCAAAACGATGCGCAACGTCCGCACAAAGCCCAAACGACATGGAGCCCTCCGAAATATAATTCGACTACAACGCATTGATCTACCATTTTGTAACGTACGTTGGGTTTAAAGTGAGACAAATTTGAAAATTTTGAAAATTTTAAGAATTTTGTGAAGTTTAGAGCTACAGTCGCGAAGAAAGGTCGAAAAAAAAATCCAAAGGTACCATTCGACTCGCCTCGAAATTCTGCATCGGATGTGATGCTTGCGGGACTCCGAACTTATATGGCTGGAAACTTGGCACGGTGCCAAAAAATTCTTGGCAAAGTTCCAAAACCTAAATTTGCTGGAAACCCGTTTTCTTTCTAATGAGACCACTTTTCAAGACTTTGTAAGATTCTTTAGGACTGTAAAAAGGATTTTTGTTTTTTTGGAACTTTGCCAAGTCTTGTTTGGCACCTTGCCAAGTTTCCAGCCCTATAAGTTCGGAGTCTCGCAAGCATCACATCCGTTGCAGAATTTCATGCCGAGTCGAATGGTATCCTTGGATTTTTATTTCGACCATTTCTCTAGGCTGTAGTTCCAAAGTTCACACAATTCTTAAAATGTTAAAAATTTTCAAATTTGTCTCACTTTAAAACCAGCGTACGATAGGTCATAGGGTGGTGGGAACATTTTTAAAAATTGCCCCAAACCCTCCCGGACTTCCTAGGTTCATGCAATGTATATATTTTCCCTGCTGCTGCGTCAACGATGCGAGAATGTCCCGTCACGGAGATGGCCGCCGTCAAGTTCATCGTAGTGGCTGATTAAGGCCCCAGCAGTGGTCGTGATTCACGGGAAACGCTTCAGCGTGAAATTCTGACCCGGAATACAGGTTGAATGGACGCATTTGCTTGCTACAGTACACTTGCGTGTGGTTGTGTGTGATGTTTCGTAAATTACACTCAGGCACACCACCAATTCGTAGTTTCCTATTTCCGTTCCCTTTGCCGCCGGGTTTTCGCCATTTTGTATCATTTTTTCTGCAGTTTTTTTATAAAATGCTTTAATATTTTCAATAACATTTTTTTCAGTCATGGCGGATCTTGTTGACCTCTCCGGCCTCGACGAGGAGACGGTGGAGTTCCAAGTGGTCTTCACGCACGTAAGTCCATTTTTAGTTTCTTAGTTTCTTTATGAATACATTGTTTTCAGACGATGGAGATGATCGGGGTCCGCATGGGCGTCACTCAGGACATGGGGGAGCTGTTCATGGAATTGGCCGTCGACTTGGCCCCGGCTTCCTTCACGGAGGTTCGCACGGCCCTGACCATGCGCCTTCGATCCGCGCGCGTGGTGCAGCCAACCGACACGGCCCGCAGCCTCGGCCTCACCGATGGAGGGTACCTCTTCGTCGTCCCCCATTTCAATGTCTGAGTTCATTTTCCAATGGTGATAAACCAGATTGTTCTTTTGAGTGGTTTTTGAATACACTACAGATTAAAAACAGGAGGGAGGGGAGGGAGGGGTGGGAAGGGGACGGAAGGGGGAATGGAGAAGGATTTAATTGGAGAGGAGTGTGGCCTCGTCATCATTGAGAGGTGATTATCGATCGCTACGTGTACTAGGCCTCGTCATCATTGAGGGGTGATTATCGATCGCCACGTGTACTAGGCCTCGTCATCATTGAGGGGAGATTATCGATCGCTACATGTACTAGTCCTCGTCATCTCTGAGGGGATGTTATCGATCGCCACGTGTACTATGCCTCGTCATCACTAAGGGGGACTAGTACAATTTTCGATCGATAGTACTCCTTAGTGATGACGAGCCCTCGCCCTTTTCTGTTTCCGGTGCTGTTTATTTGAGACTATTCCCATATTGTTGATTTGATTTCATTGCTTATTGTTGTCAACTGCTTCATTCAGATGCAGCGACTGTTCGCGATGAAGGAGGAGGCTGGATCTCCCTCCCAGGCCAACAGGAACGTCAGCGCGTTCGTTGACCGGCTCGCGGGATACAACGCCAACTCGGCCGAGTTCGCAGCGGAGGCCGCTTCCTTCCCCTCGCGTGAGCAGATGTTACTGGTGAGTGCGGGGTGGGAAGGGATGGGGGAATACTATTAGTTGTATCTAAGCTTTATCATTCCAGATGCGGGAGTACATGGTCCTCGAACGCGCCGTCCTCGTCGCCAAGCGCGCCGAGCTCGTCGCATCTGGCACAGCGAAGGAAGAAGATCTTCCCTTCCCTTCCGACGTCCCTCCCCTCCCCTTCTGACCAATCTGTTGTCATGGTTTTGTTGTTCATAATAAAAGTTTCAAATTCTTTTGTGAACTCTCACAGCATGCAACGCGTTTTCAAACATGATCACATATGAAATCCGTGTGCACCATTACGACACATTTCACTTTCTTCATACTTTCGCTCTGCCTCCCTCCTCCGTCCCCTGATGACCAGGTGCACTTTGGCCCATCCTCTCATTATGAGGATCAACGAACGTTCCAGAAGCTTCTAGTACTTTCCTCTCTGGCGTTATCGAAAGGTATTGTTCTTACTTTGCACTTTCGCTCTGCCCCCCTCCCCCGTCCCTTTATGCCCATGGTTATACCCAGTTGAACTATGCTGCAACATTGTATGGCCGGCTTGTTTGGAAAATTCTTGAATCCATTTGAGTGGGAAATACTCAATCTGGACATTCTACGTCTAAAGGTGCATACTAAATCACAATCCCTAATCCCAGTCACAAAGATATTGCTAGCCGTCATCAAGTGGCATCGAATGATACCTCGAGCAAAGCAACTTCTAATGATAACAGAGACCAAAGAAAGACTGGCAGAGTCATGTTCGCAATCGGCCCCACGGTAAAGCCTTTCACGCTCGGAGACAGCACTAGAGATGGAAAGACAAGTCGGAACTCTCGTCTGAGGTATTCTACTTTACTTGTGCATACAATATAGCCAGATTCTTACTTTAAACACCAAGAGTCAAATAATGCAACGCCGAGTCCTCGCCATCATCGAATGTGTCACTGTCCAGATCATCCCAAACCAATAACATGTGAAAACATAAAGAACAATTATAAACACATTATTTACTGACAATAATAAACACAGGAAAATATATACACATTGAATACTCTCGGGCGGAGAGCTCCCAATGGAGACAACCTTCCGGGGTCGCGATCCCCGGCTCGTCTACCGATGAGTGACCTCTCGGCTCACTCTCGCACTCTGCGCTCTCTTCATAGGGGGCAATAGACTACACACATTGGGGGTCATTCTCCTATACCATAACGAAATGTTCGCAAACCTCACAGGAACATTTCTAAAGCTGTTTTTGACCCCTAAAAGGGTGTTAAAACTCGTAAAAACATGATTTTTCCATAAGTACTCAAAATGTTCGCAAATTTCACAGGAACATTTCTAAACATATTTTTGACCCCTAAAAGGGTGTCAAAACATGTAAAAACTTGAGTTTTCCATAAGTACTCAAAATGTTCGCAAATTTCGCAGGAACATTTCTAAAGCTGTTTTTGACCCCTAAAAGGGTGTCAAAACTCGCAAAAACATGATTTTTCCATAAGTACTCAAAACGTTCGCTAATTTCACAGGAACATTTCTAAACATATTTTTGACCCCTAAAGGGGTGTCAAAATACAGTATTGGTCAAAAGTATCGGTCCACTTGTTTGCCTCTACATATCTCTGCGAAGAATGGTGCAATTTCGATGCGAGAAAAAGCATTTTGTAGCTGAAGTGAATCTTTTGAAGAATCTTTAAATCTTTTTTCCAATTGTTGCATTTTGGGGTGTCAAATTTGCGTCGCGCCAAGACGTGATTTTTCCGATTTTACAATTTCACGTGTCGTCACATAGGTTGAGATATCAGTGCTCAAAAATATGGTAAATTAAGGTCGCATATAGACACATCTCTGACTATTTTTTCCGATTTTTAGAAAAATCACAGTGAGCAGGAAAATTCCCGAAACATTTGGTCGATTTATGTATTTGTTATCACAACAAGCACACGTTTAGACGTAGGAACCGTTTCAAAGTGGTTTTATACGTTTTAAAGCACGGAGAAAAAGATGTGATATGTCTTGGGGGTGTACCTTGAAATACGCACATAATCGATATCTACTGTAAGCCCGATTTTGCGCCCCTGTAGCTCTCAGGGAGTTAGAGATGGAAATCTCTAACCAAAAAATTCGGATTCAGGGACCTCGAATTAGCCTCCGTACAAGTTTTCAGAATTTTTAAAACACTCTGCTTTGCGTAGGACGTTGATTTCCGGCACTGAATTCATAAAAAAAGGTGATAAAATTGGTATTTTCTCACAATTTCAAAGAATTATTGCACTTGCTAACGTTGGAAATCAACGTCCTACGCAACGGAGAGTGTTTGAAAAATTCTGAAAACTTGTACGGAGGCTAATTCGAGGTCCCTGAATCCGAATTTTTTGGTTAGAAATTTCCACCTCTAACTCCCTGGGAGCTACAGGGGCGCAAAATCGGGCTTATGGTAGATATCGATTATGTGCGTATTTCAAGGTACACCCCCAAGACATATCACATCTTTTTCTCCGAGCTTTAAAACGTATAAAACCACTTTGAAACGGTTCCTACGTCTAAACATGTGCCTGTTGTGATAATAAATACATAAATCGACCCAATGTTTCCGGAATTTTCCTGCTCCCTGTGATTTTTCTAAAAATCGGAAAAAAATAGTCAGAGATGTGTCTATATGCGACCTTAATTTACCATATTTTTGAGCACTGATATCTCAACCTATGTGACGACACGGTGAAATTGTAAAATCGGAAAAATCACGTCTTGGCGCGATGCAGATCTGACCCCCCAAAATGCAACAATTGGAAAAACGATTTTCAGATTCTTCGAAAGATTCACTTCAGCTACAAAATGCTTTTTCTCGCATCGAAATTGCACCATTCTTCGCAGAGATATGTAGAGGCAAACAAGTGGACCGATACTTTTGACCGATACTGTACATTTCGGAAAACTTTTAGTCTCGCATCGGTTATCTGCAAATGAGTTCGTTGGTTCCGCTGTTTGAGAATTCTGGGTTCACACACGGAAACGCAATGCGTATCTGACAAGGGATCTCTCCCATGTAACCCCGGCCGCTTGGACCGGGACCTATACCAGTCGATGCAGAATTAAAATCTGAACAAGATAGCATCGTTCGATTTTCCTGCCGAGGTCCCCTGCGCAAGAAATTTGCATAAAACGAAAAATCCGTGAAAGCGTCCGGATTCCGGAACCATAAACGATGCTTGCGACTCTCGTCGTACCGGCTCGGTGGCCGAGTGGTCTATGGCGGCGTTCGAATCGTTTTGCGGGGGGTTCGATTCCTGCGAGAGGCAGATGTTTTGCTTTTTGTTGTCACGTGCTTAAATTGGCGTCTATAGGAAATAGCATGAGACAGAAAATGTTTATTGGTCGTCTAGCAGGTATGGAAGTCAACGAGGAGGTGATCGAAACACAGAAACAAGTCACAACAACAATGGAAGAACGACACTTTCGTACAATTAGGAGACATGCATGGAATGCCTACGCCGGAATTAAAGCATACATCATACGGAGTGAGGAATGGGCCAGGGTGATTAGGGTAATATCCGCCCTTATGCCACGAGTATTTGAGAAAGTCAGAGTAACGGGGGTGAGCGAACTGGCGGTAAATGAGAGGGCACAATTTTAAAATATTGTCTCTCTGGAACAACATGAATGGGATCTGGTGGGCCATCACGTGATCAGTTATCTGCTTGACTATCGCCTTGAAAGGCCGAAAGAAGAAGATATCAAGAGGCTGCACTTGGCCGGTGCACAGAGGGGGAATATTGCGGATGGTAATCGATTTGCCAGGGGGCAGAACGGATCGAATAGCATTATGGTCTTTGAAACTCGGCCAACTATCGACTAACAGGTAGAGATCATTGGGGGCGGAGGGGAAAAGACACGATTCAAAGAAATCAAGCATTAGCGACTTTGTCATTATGTGGGAACTATGACAACGGACAACGAGATTGGGAGCGGACCAATGTCCTCTAGCGGGAAACCTACCATTCGGCTCTTGGAGGACAACGTATAGCGAGGGGCCTAGGGAACCATCAGCGTACAGACAAGGCATAATTGTGTAGCTATGCGTAGTGGATGCATGAGATTGGACTACGCATTCTACCTTCTTTGATCCTATCGGGGCAAGAGTGCGCGCAGTGTGGAGTTCTTTCAAGAACCCACTTTGGTCACAATTGACAATGGTGGAAGGACATCGACCAACTATCTCATGAACAATGCCATCGACGAAATCCATACCCAGTTTCTTGATCTTGTCCTTGTCCGCGAGCGCCTTCGTTGCCACAAACTTCGTGATTTTCCTCGATCGGACTCGAATCGATGACTTGAATCCATTGATCCACTTGGGAGATGCCCGGAAGCCTTCTGCCAATCGATGTTCTTCATTGATTTCGAGTGCCATCATACGGAGGGAGAAATCGTGCAAGACGAGGCCTGGAAGCAACAATCGATAAATCGATAACCCCAAAGTACCGTAATCCCAAGAATGAGAAAAGGAAAGGAATCATACCTTTGGCCATCCTGTCTTCCACTTGGCATTTCAGGAGATTGGCGAGGTGTTGGAGGCGCGTGCGACGGGGCGGCCGAACTTCTCCAGCCCTCTCGTACTCTCGGATCTTCTTCAAGTGGTTCTTGTCCTTTATGAAGGAGAAGCGGTTTCTCATGGAGTCGAGAGGCCTACTGCCGTTCGCTGGCTTCCGCTAATACTCGATGGCTTCGCGAACCTGGATAAGAGCATAATCGGAAATCAAATATTGTCGGGAACCAAACTTTAAATATATTGATCTTTGATCTCTTGATATACGGAAAAATGAGACGAGTCACTCTGCCAATAGAAATGGAAGATGAAAATGTACCTTGGCAGATGAGACAGGAGTTCCGGAGAAATGAACGACGTCCATGTCCACGTCATGGTCAATGTCGTCGTCCTCGTTCTCGGGGGACCAGTCGGGGTCGTCGGGGGGTTCGGAATCCGGCTCCAGGATATCCTCCGTCTCGATAGAGAGGGAGTCGAGGGTAGCATCGATGAGGACGTTGTAGAAGGCCTCGGCGAGCTTCTCTTCTTCCTTGGAGAGGGGAGTGGAGGGGCCGTCAGAGGGGAACTTGGAGAGGAGATGTGAGGGGACCCGGTGAGCGGAGAACGACATTGTGATAGATGACGCTTCCTTCCCCCTTTTTATGCCCGAAATTCTGATCCATAGACTGCCCCAGGCAGGTTAACGATCTTCGATAATCACGGAAGTCTGCCTTCGATTGATACATCCTCATAAATCCTCATTAAAATAGATGTTGGGTGCAGCAAATTCATAACGGACAGTTGCATCGTACAATATAATAACTCGTGATATGGTAAATAAATACAATTAAATCAGAAAAACAAAAAGCAAAACATCTGCCTCTCGCAGGAATCGAACCCCCCGCAAAACGATTCGAACGCCGCCATAGACCACTCGGCCACCGAGCCGGTACGACGAGAGTCGCAAGCATCGTTTATGATTCCGGACGTTTTCACGGATTTTTCGTTTTATGCAAATTTCTTGCGCAGGGGACCTCGGCAGGAAAATCGAACGATGTTATCTTGTTCAGATTTTAATTCTGCATCGACTGGTATAGGTCCCGATCCAAGCGGCCGGGGTTACGTGGGAGAGATCCCTTGTGAGGAAATATTTACACAACACGTATTTTCGAAAATATTTCACACCTGTACATGAGTGAAGTTTGATACTATGGACAAAACTGTTGTGTATATTCCGTGCTTTGAAAATACAATTTTTGCAGTTCGGTTGTTACGGGTGAAATTAGCGAGGCTTTCGATAAGGTAACGAATAAGATCAAGAATTGGACCGCTGAATTTTTTTGATAAAATATTTAACCCATTTATGTTCTTCAACTTTTTGTTCGAGCCCACCTTGATGTGATCCATGCATGAAATCCGATTTCTATTACTCCGCGATCCTTATGGATTTCTGATTAAAATTTTCTGGAATTTATCCTGGTACAATATTTCGCCGGGGTTATCAAAGGACAGTTCTAAATTTATTATGTTACATCCAGAATAATCCAGTAGTTACTAAAAAAAGCTTCGTTAGTTCAAGAAATCGATACAAATTGCTCTGAGGATTGAATATCCTTATTTGCGTGCTGTTTTATCTTTGGGTTTGTTTCGCACATCTCTTGTTTCAGTACGATTGGACAAGGCCAGACTCTCGAAACGTCGACATTACTCTCCTCATCGGTGAAGATATCACATTCAAGTTCTCGTCGTTCACGGTGAAGATATCACATTCAAATTCTCGTCGTTTTCGTGGCCGTAGTTCGTTGAGTTCGTCCACTGTCATAGAGTCCAGAGAGACTGGAGTCATTCTCAATGGGATGTCGTGCAAAACACAGCCTTTCTCCATTGTTTCCATTTATTTCGCAACTCACAACATCAATAGGGTTCTTTTTTATGTTTTATTCTAAATCGATAATCTCTCAGATTGATGATGGTAGACTTGTCAACCATAACAAGGCGTTAACTCTCCTTAAAAAGGCGTTTTTTATTTATATTGCCAACATCACTCCGCGATGAAGATTTCTCTTCTACTAATTTTCCTTACACTTCTCTTCGCAAGTGGTAAGTAGATTCATTATATTCCGTAGCCGCAGTGATAAACTGGAATCATAATAGACTACTCGTTAATTTTTCCAATGTGAATAAAACCGTTCAGCGGCTATAAGAAACAAACGAGGAGCGGAAGGAATGGGCGAAAACTTGGGATTGAACTTTATTCCGGTATTCCCATATTTACTTCAAATATTCGCTATGTTCTTACAGTTCGTAAAAGCGAAACGGATGTTTCAAAAATACCATCAAATCTACTGCGTTGATTCCGAACTTAAAAGCGAAATGAAAAAAGTTTGTTTTCTTCCTCGGTTTATTTTATAGAAAACATTCCGGGCCATAATTCCAGGTATTTTGTCTGAGTGAATGGTAGTTATTTTTCGAATCGTTTTTATCCGCGAAAAATTGTAGATAGTGACTTTATCATGACAATTATGGTCTTACTAATGCGTTAGTTCACTGCAAGCGATCTATAAATTAACATTCACGCGAAAACATTTTTAAGAACGTGGATGATCTGAAAGCGTGGGTTCGGGAGGAGCTCAACCTAAATTCTGTACACCACACGATCGAAGACATTCCAAATTCGGATCCGAAATAGTAAGTTGTAAGTTGTTGGATACTGGCACGAACGAATGATTCCATCAATAGTTGTCCAGCGGCCAGTTCCAAGAGATAGACTTGGTCTAACACCGCTTTTTCACTGATATAAAACGGTCAGCCCACTGGCCGAAAATAGATGAATTCGGTTATCCATGGGAACGATTTTGCAGCGCTTGCAAAACTATCTGTTGTTACGATGCCTTTGCGGTCCTTCTCAGGAAGAAGATAAACGACGCCGATAAACGCGTAGAGGTAAATTGCAATGGAATTATAAACACTGAATATACATTTTTTATAAGACACAACTACATATAACAGTAGTACCATATTGTCAATGTTGAAAGCAATGAATAAATCGCTGATTTGCAGTGGGTTCCTACTCCGTGCAGATGGAAGTTATGTGGTATTATTTTCATTTTCGATTGTTTTTTTGTTTCATACCCTCTCTTGAATTATAATCTTTTTATTCGTTCTAACGCTAAAACTGAAAAGCTATGGAATCAGAAAAAATGTTTTACAATTTAAAAGAAACTCCCTTACAGCGTAATCAGATATCGGGCGAGAACTTCGAAGTGAACTTAATTCCTAAACTCGCCGGCACACGAGCCAAGAATTTAATTATTCCAACTGTTCCGATCCAAAAATAAAGTAATGAATATATTTGTTTTTTTTTGAAAACTGCGACCACTCCGTTTCACTGAACATAAAGTGCGAGTGCGACGAACAAAAAGAAATCCGATGGGATAGCGAAAAAAGCGTACCTTCTTCGATTTCCCCGTACCCGTTGACGATACCAGCATGAGAAGAGAGAGAAAAGAGTACAGGGGCACATGGGACTGGACGTCAGGCCGCAGACTTACAAGATATTCGCCGAGGTCGTGGCCAGGGCCGAGACTGTCGTGTGGAAACCGTATTCGAATGGTACAAGTTCGCGGCTGGCACAAAGTCACTCATGGATGCAGTTGTGAAGGCAACGGAGGGAGGTGCAGTCACCATTAGGGTTGGCAAAGGTAAAGTAAAAAGGTAGACTTCCCTCCCTGTCTGCCTTTCCAGACGGCCTCGGGTAGACTACCTTTCGCCTCTCCCTCTCGGGTAAATTTACCCGACTCATTTGCATTGGGGTAAATTTACCCGATGGAGACGCCTTCGGGTAAATTTACCCGAAGGAATTCGCTCGATCTGAGTGAATAATGCTCGGATTTGAACCGATTTGAAAAGGAATCGAGCGTACTCCCACTAACTCGACCATGCTGAATCGAATGGCATGACTCCCGAACACTCAAAATGAGTTCTCGACCCACTTTTTTCGGGTAGTGGTCTGAAATCTGATTATTTTTCACATTTGGTACAGATTTCGAAGTACAACATGTAAGGGAATATTTATCCTAGGCAATTTGCCGTATCGGGAAATTTGTCTTCTGCTGACGTTGAACATTTTGCTGTTTTGTATTGTTGTGCTTGACTCCTTGTCGATTGTTTCTGTGCATTTCGGGGTTTGTGAATGCTTTTTCAGAATTGCTCCGCGCTCAAGACGGCCGGTGCCGCAATGGACCACCCACGTAGCAGTGCCAACCCGGCGCGTTTGTGTCACATGGCTTCCCGGCATCCTCGCGACCACCCACGTCGTCAGTGGGTGATGCACCTGACGCGGGCCGCGTCCCTATCTTATGCGGCCCGCTGACCAACAGGAGGCAACCCTGCATTATCCCTTTTTGCCCTGCTCTAGAATAGATGCAAATCCCAAATAGTTTTGATTCCAATCTGCTGGTCATTTTGTAGATGGCTCGGAAGCAGCCGGCTCGAACTCGTCCACCAACGAGGAAAGCCCCCGCTCCCGCAGTCCCACCTCCCGCAGAGGAAACCCCTCCAGTCCA
>JACMIG010001954.1:0-17245 GCA_014805385.1 Levipalatum texanum | reverse complement strand
GGTAAGCAGCGTAGTGATCTATCTTCTGCGGCAGAAGATAGATCACTACGCTGCTTACCGCGAAGGTAGTACGCGCGTCGCCTCCGCATCACTATAATACCGGACAATAATAGATTCGAGAAGGACCAATCGAAAATGATTCACTATGATCTGTGATTATGGTAATGGCGAGACATCGAAGGCGCATGTTTCCAATTTCTTTTCCTTGAGAGAGCTGAAGATTCAGAATCCTTCGCATCGGTCCCCTCATCGCCACGCCCTTGGAAACGATGTCATATCCGCCGTGGATCTGCGTCATGAATTCGCAGGCGTTGCCAGGGCAAGATCGGCGTGCATGGAGTGCCCGTTGAGTTGGGGAGAGGGGAGTAGGAAGGGAGAGGAGAGGATGGTGTAGGGAAGGGAAGGAGGGTTTGTTTGAAGGGGCAGGAATGAATGGAAGTGGGGACCATAACTTTGGTGAATCAATGTGTCACGGGATTAATTACAGAATGAATGTTAGAATTACAATGATCAGAGTAAGCCAGCCCAGAATGTGCTAAAGAGACGCGGAGGGAGGGAAGAACCTGTTCTGAAGAGAGGGGGTAGACGGAAAAATCATAGGTCAATAATCGCATTCTAGGTCAAGTGGTCCAGTCCTTCCTCTTCGGCCTCGATCGAAGCATTGTTGGATACCGCGATGATGATTGAATTGTTAATTCGGTAGGCGATAATCACGAATCGAAAATTATCACAGAAATTCATAATTATGAAATTGATGAAACGTCGATCTCGCGGGTTCGAATTTCGAGTTACATTTCTCGGGATAGTGATGCCGATTGTGAATTCTCCGCATCGGTTTTCATCCTGAGGATGTAAGGGGGAGATGTGAGTCTTCGCAGCGGGTCACAACTCCCTATAATTGCCTCCTCCCCATCCAGTCGCGAGAGACTGCAGCGCCTATGGAAGAAATAGTTTGATCACAACGCGATGTTAGGCCGGTTTGGATTTCGGATAATATTCTCTGTGCATTCCCTGACTCTTGTGTACGGTAAATGGAAATATTTTTCAACATAATGGCGATATAAACTGATCAGAAATCTCCACTGCGATTCGTAATTATGGAATTGGTGAAACGTCGAAATCGCGGGTTCTGAATTACCAATGGCAGAATCGAGAGAGGGAAATGTATTGTGACTGCTTCGCATCGATTTTCTGCTGGCAAAGATTACGAGCACTTCTGCCTCTCATCGTCTCTTCTCCCTCATTCCGATAGCAGAGACAGTGCCCACGACTCTGGAGAGAGTTTGATGTCCGGAACGTTATATTAGGCTCATTTTGCAGCGGTAATATTTTTTTGAATTCCAGACCCCTTGGTACTATGAAGTGGAATAATTGTTTGTACTCACAACAACACGCGAATTATCAAACATTCTCCACGGCTATGAGCATTTGAGGTATTGGTGTGACGCCGAGCATGCGGGTTTCCCCTCCCCATTAACCCCTCCCTTCTCTCCACAACATGTGGGAAATGGAAGCCTGTTGTGGATGTGGCTTTTGGCTCCTGTTTTGCTGCGTCCAGTGAGGAAAGAAACAGTCCACTGGGAAGAGACAAAATATTTGGCGCGTTTAGACTCTTACAAGGGAAGTGTTCGGACCGGTGTTGGCCAATCGACTCGAGACTATGTGCATTCGCAAGAGCTCGAAAAACTAGGTATATCTGAGTAATCGATAATTGCGAAACGACATCGTGCGTGCGGTGGGAATCCATAATAGACGCGCATTTTGGCCCATTCCCCACAGACTGTCTCAAATGGGCCAAAGCGCGCGGCTATTATGGATTCCCACCGCGCGCACAATGTCGTTTCGCAATTATCGATGATTCAGATACACCTAACTCTTCGAGCTCTTTCTGATGCACATAGTGTCGAGTTGAATGGCCAACACCGGTCCGAACACTTCCCCTGTTAGTCAACAATGATTTCCCCTAGAGATACTAATGAAATGGTGTTATTTTTAAAGCGATTTGATAGAGAAATCGAAAACTATCCAAATCGATTCGTAATTATGGAAATCGTTATACGTCAAATTTTCGCGGGTTCGAAATTCCCGGTTCCCAGCGATTTTCGAGAGAAGGAACCGGATTGAGAATCGGTTCCTGGAAATTCCATACGTTTATTTTTACTGTGAGAATTTGCACCGGGATTTCTTGGGAAGAGAAGAGAAGATACAGCATGAAACGAGATATTTGACTTGCCTGGAACCCGGTAATTGTTGATAATTACCAGTCGCTATTCGAAATCGTAATTATGGAATTGATGAGACGGCAAGCTAGCGGGTTCGAATTTCGAGTTGCTTCTCTAGGGATAGAGAAGCCGGGCAACTGGAGAAGTTGCTTTCTGCACGTCTTCTCTTACAGTTATCATCTGCTCCCATTGGGGGGAACCCAGCTCGTGCTTTCACTGGGTTGATGAAATTTCCTGTTGTTGATAATTGTGTAAATCTAATCCTGGTGAATCGGCGTTTGAGGACCTACGGAAATGAGTTGCATTTTCGATGTGGATGATTCTACCGCTTCATGCGTGAACTCCAACCATTGATAATAGCAAGATCCATCGAAGTTGCTTGATGAGCGTCTTTTCTTGCTATATTCCTCTGCTCTACACGGATCACAGTTGCGTCCTCTCTCACTTGGACTCGCAAGCGAATCTGGTTGAAAGAATGACACTGGAAAGTTAAAATCCGGCGAGGATCAGTCCTGGTGATTTCGTGTTTCACTGCGCTCGTAAATTAGCTTTGTGTCCTCGGCCTTCGATTCATCGAAGCAGGAAACAAGTAAATATTTATTTTGGCGGATCGGTGATCGATGAAGCATCGATGTACACTTCCTCGGCATGTAATTATGCAATTGAAGAGGCGACGAATTCGCAGGTTTGGAATTGCCCCCAAACCGCGAGGAAATGGAATGGGCTAAGACTATTCTCCATTGTCTCTTTCCTGTCCAGCGGAGAGAGCAATCGGTCCCGAACGGCGTATTTGGCGTCCTTTGTTCGCCGATAATATTGGTGCATTCATGGCTCCTGGGCGCGATATTGAAATAGTTTTTAAGTGTCCGCTAGCAATAAACATCGAAAGATATCCACATCTATTCGTAATTATGGCATAGTGGAATCGATAAGTTCGCTGGTTTGGTATTTCCGAAATCGTTCCAAATTGGCCATCATGACAAAAGTTACTATCTAACGGTCGACGTCGAGCTATCGGGTTCGGAGTTCCCGGTAGTAGTATTCCCGGGAGAAGAAGGCCGATTGTGAATCCTCCGCCTCAGTTTTCCCGCAGTGAGGGAGATGGGAGTCTTCGCACCGGAGTCACTATTCCCTCTCTTTGTATCTTCACCCATCCAAGATGCGAGGGGTTGTCAGTGGACAGTGGATCCTCTGCCAGGTACCGTAGTAGAATTGTGGTTGTAATTGATTGGCGTACCCGTGTTATTGAAATTAGTCCGCCGCGATATCCAATTATGCAATTGGTGAGACGTCGATCTCGCGGGTTTGGAAATCTCCGTAGTTTTCTGGAGCGAGAGAGGGACCAATTGTGAAACCTCCGTATTTGCGCTCCCGACAATAAGTAGAGTCTACGCTATTGTGGCACTGCCGTTTGAGCAATAAATAATTCAATGTTGTGTTTTCTATTATATCCATAGCGAACGCCCTGTCAAAATTCGCTTCGTTTAATTGTGTTTATGGAATCGATGAGACGTCGAACTCGCGTGTTCGGAATTCCTGTTCCTTTTCTCGAAATGGTGTTAAAAACGATTGTGATTCTTCCGCATCGATTTTCTGCCCGAAGATGGAAGGGAAATGAGTCTTTACACCGTGGCCAACACTCCCTCTCATTGTCCCTTCCCCCATCCAGACGGCTAGAAACAGTGCCGTCGGTGAGAGAGAGAATAGTTTGTCCAGAATGCGATTTTATGAGCGTTTGGATCTCGGAGAATCTTTATTCTGACGCACCTTGTTTCCCCCAGAGATACATGAATAGTAGTTCTTTCATTTATGATCGAAGCGATAATCTATTTATCTGCCGCGATTCGTAATTGTGGAAATGGTGAAACGTCGAACTCGTGGGTTCGGATAAATAAGCACTCTTGGGAGAGAACTCAATTGTGAAACCGCCATCTCGCCTCCTACTACAATCGGTATCCTTGTGGACGTAGCTTTTCGGTTTTTTTTTCGGTTCTGATTGTGAAAAGTTTCTCCACTTGTTGCTAACATCGTCCAGTGGAGAGAGTCCAGTTTGCATGGAGTGCAATATTTGGCGCATTCTGTCTACGATAATATGCTTCTACACGCTAAGCCTCCATGTGCGCTTGTATTCAATTACTGGTTGTTATAAACCCCCCGTTATATACCTTTGCGCCTCAGAGATGGTAAAACTAGTGGTTTTTGAATTCTGAACGAGATCTACATCAATAGTTATCTGCCGAGATTAATTACTATGGAATTGGCTAAACTCCGAACTTCCTGGTTTGGAATTCCATGTTATTCTGTCGAGAGGAGGAAGTCGCTTGTGAATCAGCCGCATCCATTCCTTACGGCAACATGAGGGAGGTGAGAATCTTTGAAAGGGGGAGCACTCCTCCCTCTCATTCTCTCTTCCCTTGTCCAAGCTGCGAGAGACAGCGCCTTCCAAGGAAAGCGAGCGATAGAGAGCAATTTGTCAAGAAGATCGGCGTATCAAACATTAACCACAGCTATTTGCAATTATAGAATTGGTGAGACGTCGAGCACCTTGGTTCGGACTTCCGGTAGTTTCATTGAAAGAGAGCAGTCATGTTGAAACCTCCGCATTGGTCCCCCACTACAACATTTGGGAGATATCGCCTATGATTTGCCGGACCCATTCGCTCAGCCCGAGTGTTTATGGGGAACTGTCTATTCAGAAATAAATATTTGGCGCTTTTGTTCCTGCGACAAGTATCTCTCACCACTCCTTGCACTGAATTGGAATATTTTGAACTTTTTTGAGACTCAGATCAAATATTTACAACATCTATTTGTAATTATGGAATTGATGAGACATCGAGCTTGCGGGTTTGGGTCCTCTTGATGAGAACGAAATGCTACTACTGTCACCACCTGCTTCTGACTCGTCCTGTGGTAGAGAGACTTCCAGGAACACTATCTCGCATAATATTCACTTTGCTTGTACTGCAGACCATTACGGACAGTAATGAAACCCCCCATGGGTAGTAAAGTAATTGTGTTTGTGTGTAATGTACTCACGATCAATCAAGATGATCCTCCGCAGTTCGTAATTATGGAAATGACTGGACGCCGAACTCGCGGGTTTTGAATTTCTGGCGTTTCCGGGTGCAAGCTCCGTGGACAACAGTCTGTCTGGAACGCGATGTTTGTTGAGGAGTCTTGCACCCTGATAATAATTCTATCGAACTCCGTATCCTCACCAGGGACCGAAGTAACATAGCAGTTGTAATGCATAGGAAATGCAGCGACAATGAAATTATTTCCGCAGTGATTGGTAATTGTGGAAATGGTGAGACGTCGAACTCGCGGGTTTAAAATAGCCTGGTGATATGCGAGAGTTGTGCGAGGATGGGAGCTACATAATTGTAAGATGAATCCTATGCAACGGTTTCCCGTCTGGCGAAATCCGGTATTTTCTGAAAGTAGCGATTGCTTTCTGATGGGCCGTAGTGATACTCTCAATTTCTCATTGCATCGGACCAATGCAATGGAGAGTCGGTCGACCCGGAACGCCCGAACACACGTGGAAAATGATTGAGTAACACAATAGTTGTTGCAATAGAATGGAGAAGCGATGAGCATCGAATGTGCCTCACTTCGAATTCTAAATAGGCAATGGTGAGGCGCCGAACTCGCGGGTACGGAAGTCGCAGTATTATTCTTCTGAGAGGGAAGGCGAATGTGAATCCTACGCATTTCACTCCGACTCCTCCCTTTCATTGATTCTTCCTCCCATCTATACTGTGAGAGTCAGCGCCATCTTGCGCGAGGGAAGCCGCTGTGTGTCTGCCCTTCAATTGGGTCCCCCTTCACACGACACGTATGAAGGGGAAACTGTTGTCAATCAGCTGAAAACGCGGCGCATTCCCACTGTGCCGTGGGAAAACGGATACCATTGGAACTGCGGCTCAGACATTGAGAGAGGACTCCATGCTGGCGGTTCGTGCCAGTATTGTTGCGTTCCTTCTCCATGCGAATAGTATTTTAGAAATTAATGATTTTCAAACCGAGGCTCTGAACCATCGAACATTCCCCACTGCAATTATACTTTTGGAACTGGTGAAACGTCGAATTCGTTGGTCTATTTACCCACCGATAACGTGAGGGATACGAAAGTCAGTTGTGAAAGTGGCTAACGGCTCCTGATGGGATCGTGGTGATCCTACTCATGCTCTCTTTTTCTCGGAGTCGTCTAATGGAGAGAAAGAAAAAGTTCGCCACATTCTTTGCCCTCTCTCCTGACAATTAGATAGAAATTGAATAGTGGTTGTAATCTGTCACGAATGTGAGGATCATCGAAAGAACTCCATCTGAGCGTGTAATTAATAAACGGCGAGACGTCAAATTTGCGGGTTTGAATTTTCCCGTAATATTCTCCGAGTGTGAAATCGATTGTCAATTCTCCGCATGGCCTTTCCCCATTCCGATGACATGAGAGAGTTAGATGTGGTAGCCTTTTCCATTCCTCACTCCTCACAAATACTAGTTTGTATTTTTGTAACAATGAAGTGGTGTTTTCGCGTCCGACGTTTTCAGTTCATCGCAATTATCGCCCGAGATTCGGGATTAAGGAACTGATGAGACGTAGAACTCGTGGGTTCGGAATTTCCTGTATTTAGTATTGTCCGGTATTATAGTGATGCGGAGGCGACGTGCGAACTACCAACAGCGTAGTGATCTATCTTCTGCCGCAGAAGATAGATCATGACACTGCTTACCGCGAAGGTAGTTCGCGCGTCGCCTCCGCATCACTATAATACCGGACAATAGTATTTTGTGCAAGGAAAGCCGAAATATGGGATGCCTCAACATTAACCCCTCCCTCCGCCCGACAACATTTTGAAGATGGGGGAGCCTATTGTGGAAGGGGCGGGGAGCCTATTGTGGAAGGGGCTTTTGGCTTCTGATGAGACCGGGGCGTTAAACTCTTTCGGAGGAGACTCTCCATGTGATTGTTGCTTGTCCATCTGAATATTGAATAATATAGATTTACCAGTCCTTCTCCGAGGGATTGTAAGAAATTAGAGTTTCTGTTCGCTGGGAGACAGCCGAAGAATCGAAATGATCCATTGTAATTCTTAATTATGGAAATGGTTAGCCATCAAACTCGCGGGTTTGGAATTCGCGGTTACGAATATTGCCCCCATTCCGCCAACCACAGCGAGCCAAGGGGTCGCTTGGCGGGAAGCGTTTTTGGGGCTGCTACGCAGTGTTCCGAGCAATTCGTAAGACGCAATATTCCGAAGGGCAGTCGTTGCGGGACCGCACTTTTAGAAAAGTTCCAGAAAATTCTATTTTGCGAAAGACTGTGCGAAAGAGGAGACGCGAGGTCGATAAAGACACAGATCACACTGTTCCGGTTTTCGGGTTGGCAAATTGCCAAAACGCCCACTGCGTAGCAACCCCTATACCCAGCTTCTGCCATTAATACACAGAGCGCGAAGCGACTTTTTTGGCCTGGCTGGCTCGCTGTGGGAGAGTGAGGTAAAGGACGATGAGGAAGCTAGATCAGTCTGCGATCAAATGGTGGTGTCTAACAGTCTGGGTTTCTCCCTTTTCCCAACCTCACACCAATTAGAGAGCACGAGGTTCGAGGAGGTGCAGGGTGAGAGTGCATGTATTTATCAGTGAGCTGATCAGCCCATGTGTCCTGGGCAGAGAATGGCGCGACTGTAGTCAAGCGGGCTGGGCTGATAGTGGAAAAACGAGCGCGATTCCTTGAAACAGCTGATAAAGTTAACAAATCACTGATCGCATCCAGAAAGGGAGAGTCGAAAGGTCCGCGAGCATAAACAATGGATAGAAATAGAACGATTATTAGTCAGCCAGTGAATCTGGAATGATGGAGGGAGAAGGGAACAGGGAGAGCGACGTCCCTAGCCTTCTGGTGTGTGATGGAAGGACGGCGGTTGCGAAACAGAAACGGAGAAGAACGCCTCTCTCCACATGAGGCACAGCTGAGGTGACTCACTTGATTTTTGAAAAGATGAATAGATAAAAGGCCGACATTTTAGAAAGAGAATAGAAAGGAAAATAGGAATATTTGTGATGAACGATAAGCAAAAGGCCGATGCTTATTGAGAGACATTAGAGAAATCGTTCAGTTTGATCGTTTGACTTCTTGATCTCGCAGAATCGTATAGTTCAAAGCTGAATCTCTTCCGGAGCATTGAGTCCAGATGACCCTTCCGCCTTCGTAAAGCAACAAAGAGGATGCCATCCGAGACCCGGCATACTAAAGGGACGGGGGGAAGACGTTGCAACGGAGAGAAAAAGGGCTGCTTCACTTCTTCGAGAGCCTATACTACAGCGTTGCTGTAACGCTGTCAGGGGAACAGCATTATGGACTATTTTCCCTCGGTGAGCGTGCTAAAAGCGCATAAGCAATCAACCCGTCGAGTGCAGGAGAGAGGTTCTCTAGCAAAGAGGGATTGGATTATTTTCGGACAATGCTGTTGATGTTTTTCCTAGCAGATAGCGAGGATAAGGAAGAGAGAGTGTGGACAAGTGATTCTCCCTGAGGTCCAGTGGCAACAAGATGCTGACACTGCTTTGATCGAGCGGGAGTGAGTAGAGGAGAGAAGAAGGTCCATCGAAAACAAGATCCGCTCTCCCCCCACCCTTTCTCCTGCACCTACATAAACACATCGCGCATGCGTCGCTGCAGCGATGCATTCCTCTGATCGTAAACTGGACAGTTGATCGCTCAACAGAGAATGGACACATGCAGAAGTTTCACTAATTCACGAACGTGATAATGGAGAAAAGGCAAGGAGAAAGCGCCCAAAGAAATCAACAAACGCCTCGGGTGTCTCCGAAAATTCACACAGGATGGAAGGGCCCATAGACGTCTGGTTGAGTCATCGATGGAGGCGGGAAAAAAAACTGACGCGAGGGTTCGAATCAATTCTCCACGTCATACAATTCCGGCTGATTGCGATATTATGAGCAGAGGGGAACTGGCGGGGGGAGTTCATAGTCCACCTGGGTGACTATTAGAATTCCCCCACCTTCTCCACAACATCATCAGCCGTGCGTGTTTAACGCTCGGCCTATTTTCACCTCCCACCGAATCCGGCGCCCCCCAGAACCGGCCAGTCGATTGCGAATCAATCGAAAGGGGTTCTAAAAGACTTGAAGCTCCGAGGAGGGTTAGAGTACAAAGTCTATTATCCCCCGCTGTCACTCACTCCCGCTGCAACTCTTCTCCTCGAACAGAGCAGAGATAAGAGGTTGGAGAAGAGGCCGGGAGTGTGCCAAGAGAGAGAGAGGGGTCAACCCTCTCCACCCTCACGTATCCTCTGAGGAAAGAGTATCTCGACAACGGATCATCGGGACACATTACTACTACACTCCCCAGTGCACTTTGACCATGAGAGGAGAATGGGGGTATTCCCCCGATGGGGTGTTCCGGCTCTAGAAGGAATCATTAGACCCTCTTGGAGGGTCTTTAAAGCCTCTCCTAGAGTCCACGCTAATTGCAGAGGCGACAGCCGGTATGTGAATGCATGCATAATGGCTCGCCCCCGTGTCCTCTTCCTTGAGGGAGAAAGAGGGGAGAGTTGCAATAATTTGTCCTCCTCCTCCTCCGAGAGACACGAAGATAGGCGACTTGTCAGCGACAGCCACCGCGTGCGTCCCCGCCAGAGCCGCGGGGCAGTGTGTAGTGCGGTCTGTCGATGAAATGGAGCAGGTTGACGGCGGGAAGAGGTTTGGAGGATGGAGCAAGGAGGCTCTCTTAGAAAGGGCCCAACCAATTGGGGCAGGGAGGGACTCGAATGGACAACGCCTCCGGAGAACCTTCCATGGTGAAATTCGCGCGAATAAAAACCAACGTAAACGAGGCTAGAATAGAACCCTGTCTGGCAGGGAGGACAAGGAGGGTCAGTGGCCCTTGCCAACACAAGGGAAGATGAGCAAACAAGCTGGACATCGGGTCATGGCCCTCGGGTGCGGGAGGGGAGACTGGACAGAGCAGGAGGCAAGCCAGCCTGTCCGTCTCCTTTGTATTGCTTACTCCAGGGGCCCGCTCACCTCACACTTGCATCACTCCTCGAAATAGCATGGAATCACGGAGACGCAGAGAGAAAAGGGAACAGAGCACTCCTGCACAATACTCCCCGCCTCTCCCTTCTCACCGGACAAAGTCCGAATGGACGACGGGTCAGCAAGGGATCGTGTACCTTTGAGAGGCCCCAGACGGAGAAAGCGCAAACCGGAGGAGGCGCACAAAAACATGCAGAGTTGTTCTCTTCTCTACCTGCTGTTGAGATTATCTTTCCACTTTCCCCGATTGTATCGCCGTGACGCAAATGGAGAAGTAACAAGCCGTAACTTTAGCTAGATAACAACTAACTTCAAGCTTCGAGAAGCCAAAATTATTGCGCTAATTAAAATTATCTCCGTGACGCAAATGACGACGAAAAAGTCGTTTTAGCCACGCTACAGCTCGCTGCAAAGTTCGGGTGGCACAAAATTAATTGCCTAAATAAAAGTTGAGATTTGAAGCAGAGCCACCACGACGGCGCCAAAGAAGCAATAAAACTGCATCGAATTCCGACATCATCCACGTTGCGGTATCATATCAACCCAGAACCGAAACTATCTTTGGCGTCTATACCCTCATAGAATACGATGATTCTCGCGGGTAATAAATCGTGTTGGGATGCCGGCCACAACATCACGCCACGTGATTCTCTCTGTGCCAATTATGGCGAGGTACTGAGACAGGTGGAGTGATCCTCGTTGAATGTGCACTTGATTTGTCGTTGTGCCCCTATCATTTCGATGAAATGAACTTACGATCATCGCACACATGATACGCATCGTTAGACTAACGACGATTCATCAGTGGAAGGTAATTTATATTATTTTACAAGTTTTTCGTCGGAACAAAAGATGCACCTTAATCTTCGGCCAAATCTCGCGACTAATCCGGAAAAAGAGGTCGGGACAGCAATAAAGCACTCTTTTGTAGCTGGGAGGATGAGCCGAGGCCTTATTGGTCTCGACTAGAAGCCTCTTCCCCCCACGTGTCAGTGTAGGCTCCCGATTTCAAACCACCCATTGGCACGATGTGTCTGGGAGGAGGAACTAGGGAGTTGTCTCTTTTTAGTCGCCCCGAGGAGGAGGCTACTGCAGACTTCGTTACGGCGCCGTTGGCCCGCAGGAAATGGAGGGGAGAGCACTGCTTGGTCCCGGTCAACTCTATCGAGGGCCAAGGTCCGATAATGCTATAAAATCAGCGTCCCTTATCACGGGAGATGCGTACGGAAGTATGGCTCCTCTTCGGACTATCGCTAGGGAGGTGTGTTTGCAATGATCCCGGCTATCTGTTGAGCGATGCAAAGAGCGTCCAAAGTATAGCAACGCTGCAGCGAAACCGGAAAGAGTAGGTAGAGCAAGCAATTCAAGAGAAAGGAGAAAGCAAAAACGAAACGGCTGCCCTTCTTCGCTAACAAGGTCGATTGCACGGCGCGATAAACATACGTGAACGCCCCCTGCACAGAATAGGAGCAAAACGAGCGGGAAACAGGACAACGAGATTATAGGGCATAAATCCGATCATAAATTAAAAGCGCATTCGTTCGAGCTGGAAACGAGAAGAGGCCGAAAAGCGTTTGCTTAGCAAGAGTGCGGAAGAAGTCTGAAGCCACCGAAACGACTGGAAGATCTCTATTTGCACGGAATCTCGAGGGTCGACGATGTTGTGCAAAGAAATGCACGAATTGTCCACTCATGGTCAACGGGAATAACACCCAAAAATTGCCCACTTGGGAAAACAATAATTCAGCTGTGTTTTGATAAATGGCAGCAATATTTTTGTTTGCAATGAATTGACGTGAAAGCACTCACAAATCTTTCATTGCCAGTTTTTACTGCTATTATCCCCGTAATAAACTCCACCCAAAAAAGCAAAAAAGCGCGCTGCCAACGGTGCACTGTGCAGTAGGATAATTACATTCAATAAACAAAAAAGCGAGATGTCAAGCCAACGGAAGAGCCTTGCTCAGTAATCCGATACAATACAGCGGGGGAGCCGGCTGTTAGTCATCGTCGCCCCGTTCCATGGAAGTTATTACACATTATGATGCGCGCTAGTGTCTACGCGGGGGAACCGGCTGGAAGAGAAAAGAGAAAAGAGAAATAAACGATTGACGGAAAAGCGGCCGCGTGGTTGCTGTTAGTGGGCAATGCAAAACATCCGTGAAGTCGCCCCCCACTTTCTATTCTATTCTCCTATACATCTACGATTCATAACCAGTCTCAGCGCCCACTGCCCGGAACAACAGCGGAAAGTGAAGGGGGAGGAGGAGGCGGACACGAGGTCGCGCGCTAAATGTAGCTCCACCACCGACCACGCGCTTTCGATCCTGTCCCACCCGATCACCCGTAAAACCAACCGGTCGGAACTAATGCTATCAAATTAACCAGAGGATCGAATAATTGCGAAATTACACTGAAATCCGGAAATAATTGCTCAAAAACCAAGGACTATCGCCACACCCGGCGCATAATGAACTCGAAATGGACTCACACGACCTTGAAGTTGCTCCGCAACAGCTTCCCGAAACAGCAACAAGCTTTTACGCAGCGAAAATGGCTCCGAGGACAAAGGAAGTGCGGGAATAACCGATTCTGGCATGGTGCCAAGTGCAGGGAGAAGCAACGGCGCCATCACCATTTCTGCGCAAACTGTTTGCGCGCCAGATTTTCAGCGGAACTCCTGCACTTTCAGATAGGGGTTTTCGTAAATTAAATTAATTAATTAAAGTTATTTTGGTTTGAGGCATTGTATAGTGGGGACTAGATTCGCTAGAAAAGGAAGTGAGTGCGGGGGGAGAGCAACGTGACTGGCTGCCGACGGAATAGATTGAGCGAGTTCAAACGTCTATCGCCGTTGTACTTTTCTCTTGTCTGCCGAGGGAGGAGGGCGGAGCGTGGCTGTTTCACCCCACGTGGGGCAGGGCAAAATCGCGATGAGCTCGTGAGAGTGGGGCGAGAGAGGCAGGAGAGTCGAAGAGACGTGAGGAAGCACTGGCAGCGTGACTGCCAGACAGGGGTGAACTCGGGCGGGGGTTTTTCTGATAGCGTTTGTCGCCTCGTCTCTACGCTTTAACGCTGCTCTAGTGGATAATAAGAGAGAATATAGGACAGCAGAGAAAAATATCGTGTAAACCTGGACAGATGAATCGTGGGCGAAATACCACGCTGAACCGATACTCCCTTCTTCCGCATGGCGCTAGAACAGGGAAAGGTCGGGGGACATTGTCACCTTTCCTAGCGGTGAAAAATATATTATTATAAAACTAATCCTACTTGTAAACGAGAAATTTTATAAAAAAAAATCCAATGAGAGCAAGCACTGGCGCTTTTAACAAAAACGAAATTGGTTCCAGTAACAAGGTGAAGTTTGCCGGTAGAAACATCAGGCAGATTCCACGACGCGATAGGGCGCTAGGAGGCCCCGTCCTCCTCCTTTTGTATTCATCTTGACCCAAAGTGCGTCGTGAGTCGCGGTAGTGCTGCGACGAAAAACACGCCCTTTCACCATGCGTCGCGCGCCCCGCACCAGCAAAACAATCGTCTAACTATGCTTTTCTACTTTGAGTGTTTGATCTTGAATCTTGTGTTATTATCGGCTTCAGCCTGCCCTCGGGCGCATTCTTATCGGATAATGTGTAGCGTAATGGTGATCATGCCACGTGGTGCCACCTCGCCCTTCTCCGACGATGGCTGATAAAACGTTCGAATGATTATAGCCCCCTGCCATCCTCTGATCACTCCACCTTTCCATCAAAATCTCAGCCTGGCACAAACGTCTAGGGACTTTGGTTTTATAATTTACACTATTTTAGTCCATTAAAAATACATGAACGTCTAAAAACAATATAAATCCATAGGAGGAAAGTAAAAAGGGGAGACTGAAATTGCATAAATGAAAAAAAAACTGATCACAATGTGATGTGGGCCCCATCATAAACTAAATACTCCCTCAGACTCCTCGAACTCGTGACAGTCCGCGTGACACATTTCTCGTTCCGGGTGCGTGAATAGAGAGCCGTCCCGGATATATTTGGTCCTTGTGGTCACCGACGCGCATGGTTGTTTGGACTCGCAGTCGCTCAAGGGAAAAAAAATAGTCGCGTCGGAGGATGATTCATTCGTTCATTCATGTACCCTGTGGAAGGCCATGAGGGAATGCCGAATGCCAAATGTCCTGCGGCAATAGCTAAATAGGGTTGTGCCCACGTGGTACCGCTTGTTTCGATGAAGGGCGATGAGAAAAGTGTACTGAAGCTCGTTTCATCCTAAAAGTGCATGCTGATTTAGCGAGGGTATTTAATAGTCAGTTGCAATGGGTTTGTGCAGCGTCAATACTGGGGAAGCGGAAATGATGCTGATTGGAAGAGTCTACGTGTTTCGTTGCCTCTGCTGAGAACAGCTGACATGTTCTTCATGGAAAGTGGAAAGAGATTCGAGTCGAAGGGTCAGGGGGGAAAAGTGATGCGATTTCCATTAAACCCTCTCGCGATTCTCTCTCTTCCTCACCATCGAGAGACTGTAGGAAAGAAGAGATTCTAGACGGCAAAAGAAAATCAGACGAAGAAACCATGCCGTTATCAATCACACCGGGGCACCACGTGATCTCTCCGAATCGCATACCTCCACCACAACTAGGCACAGAATGTCAGAGAGCAAAAGGTTTTGGAGGCATGGGGAATTGAACCCCAGCCCTCTCGCATGCTAAGCGAGCGCTCTACCACTGAGCTATGCCCCCGCGTGTTGTAAGCACTTCGACAATCCCCTATGATCCCCACAGAACATTTCAGGTTTGCGCGTATTGGCAAGTCGCACGATGGAGGGAGAGGAGGACAAATCCGGATCCTATCGTTTTATGGGGAATATTTATCAAAAGTAAGAAATATATAAAAAAATGGGAAGGAAATACAGGCAGAAATGAAAAGAAACACAAATAAACGCATGTGTCTAGCTCACCGAATCGAATTCCTCTGACCCAACTCCCTCCAAAATAACGCAAAAGATGAATGCAAAAGTTTATGGAGGCATGGGGAAATGAACCCCAGCCCTCTCGCATGCTAAGCGAGCGCTCTACCACTGAGCTATGCCCCCAGATAATCGAGCGTCGTGGACGATAGCCTATTATCCTTAGGTGAGCATGGAACATTTCAGGTTTGCGCGCGTTGGCAACGGGTGATGGGAGAGAGAAGGAAAGATCCGGATCGCACCGTCTTATGGCGGGATATTTATCAGAAATTTAAAAAAAAATGCCATAAGGGAAATAGGCGTTCGCACTCGGACAACCCCAATGACGGACTGCGCTGGGTTTTGATTTATCTCCTCGAAATGTGATTCAATTGCTCCAGAAACGGGATCGAAGAGGCAGATCAAAAGCTAGCACAGTCCGTCACTTGGGTTGTCCGGCAGTCGGTATTTCAACAATATTTTTGCCTCTCTCACTGAACCGAGTTCCTATGCCATCTGCACGTGCATGAGAAAAATGCAAAATATCCTCAGACTGACGTGCTGTTTGAATCATGCTTTTCATAAAGCGGTTCTGTTGATCGTCATTGGAAGAATTTGTAGAGTGCATAAAGATGGGCCAGGGGGGAATTGAACCCCAGACCTCTCGCATGCTATGCGAGCGCTCTACCATTGAGCTATGCCTCGTGGTGCCGGGCGGCCTTCGACGACCCCCTATGATCCCAAGGTGCGTATGAAACATTTCAGGCTTGAGCGCTTGGCAACTCTGGAAGGATCCGGATCGCACCGTCTTATGGTGATACTTTTTTTGCAAGAGTGGAGAATTCAATAAATGGCAAAAAAACGGATACATATGAAGCAATCGATCAATAGTCAGTGTAAATCAATCAATCGATCAATAGTCAAGGTATTTTAGGAAACTGTCGCTGATCTATACCATGAGTCAGGGGCGGAACGCATCATTGGGCAACCACGTCCTTTCCCCTTGCTCCCCATCCGGTCGTTCTCTCGCCGCCTCTGCCCTACTCTTCTCCACGTTCCCTCTCTCTGTTGATCTACGGGCGATCCGGAGGGTCCAGACAGCTAAATCAATCGATATTTTAAAATCGTCTTAACCAGCACCCACCCTAAATGCGGCTTGATCGACGTATGACATTCGTGTTCCTCTCCGTCAATCAGGGTGGGAATAACCAATGTCCTTCTTCTCACGAATTCCCAGTCTATTCTCTTTGACTTTAATATTTTCGCTTTCCTCCGTATCCTCTCAAACCTACGATGAGTCCGATGCCGTTCGGCTATTTCACCTCGCCGCTTCGAGTTATGGAGAGCGGCACGCGGAGTGCGTCAATAGGTAGGGCACATGAACCGCGTCAGCGCACCGCATCTGAGCCCTTCAGCTCGTACCTCCTTGCACACGGAGATCGATGGAGGATTCACTCCACGAGCAGCATGTCGTGTGATGGTGAGGAAGTATTCGTATTAAGAGCCCAAAGAGTTTCCAATTTCTGACAAAGAAATATTGTCGAGCACCACAACGATGGTCCCGCGATACCGTAGAAAAGTGCACATCTTGATCTACCAAAGTTCTTTTACTTTTTTATTTCTGAAGCGGATTGCGAAGCGAAATCTGCGCGTTTCAGAGCCAACTTGGGATAAAACTGCGGTAGATCTAGTGCTGCATTTTCCCATTTTTCCAGGGTGCCCTGGGAATGCGCAGCGTTTTGGTGCTCGGCAATAATAAATTCCGATGAATTCCGAATCGGCTGGAATGCAAAATGTTTCATACTAGGGGTGCCCCAGCTGTTTTAGAGCATTTTCCGCTAAAATGACAAATCTGACCCACGGAAGTTAAAAGTCTGACCCACCGAACTGGGTTACGGTAGAAGTTTTCTCGGGACCCGAAGTCGTTTGGTCAAGGTCCCAGGTCTTGAGGACCCTTCTATACACATGTCGTAACGGACGCACAGACACACAGGCGCTTTATGTAGTAGTAGATT
>JACMIG010001953.1:0-17260 GCA_014805385.1 Levipalatum texanum | reverse complement strand
TGGTCTATCATATATTTTTTACCCGGCCTGAAATCATGGAGGCAGCCGAAAGTTATGAGACCGCCAAAAAGTGCCCAAATACTTTTGTCGCGTAGTGTATGTAGAAACCACTTCGCCCGCTCTAGGTGGCGGTATTGGCGGTCCACGCCAATACAACCACCGAGAAGTCGATTGCCTTCGGCGAATTTGCGCGGAATCTGAACCGTACGCTCGCGAACGGAGCCAATATCGCAGAAGACGGGGTGCTCCAGGGTCTCGTCGATTCCAGTCTCATTGTCTATTGCCTACCAGTCTAATTTCCAGTCTCATCGCTCACACAGTCTCATTGACAATCACGCCCTACTACTTGCCTTAGCCCCCAATTGCTATATTGCCATTTTTTGCCATATGACCTCTTACCAAATTTCCATCTTGCCATTACCTTGATTGGGCCATAATAAAGGTCCAACTATTTTTACACAACAAGACAATGGCACTTGAAAGATATTGGGACAGATTGAGCCTGGGGGGGAGTTACACTGGTTGGTAATAAACCATGAGTATGTGGTAGAATGGCAAGAAGTAATTTTTTTAGAACGGACGAGTTAAAGTCATTGTGGCACGCCACATGCGTAGTTTCTCCGCTTCTTCGTGCAGAATGATAACTTTCTACCCCAGTGTCTGCCCCTTTATGCGGCCGAAGACCAAGGCATCGACCAGACCCAGTCTTCTGCGATCTTGACTCCGTTCGCGAGGGTACGGGAGAGGTTCCGCCGCAAGTTCCCCGAGAACAATCGCCTTCCCGGTGGCGGTATTGGCGTGAACAATTAGTGTAGAGAGAGAAGCCAGGGCCTCTTATTGTTAGGCTTTATTCAACAACAAACATTAAACAATTGACGACAGGTGGTCGATCCGTTCATATTTGGACGGAAAATTGAACGTGTAGCCGAAATCTGCTCGGTCCCGACATTTCTGTTTAGTTGACGACATTTCGGTAGTAATAAGCTGAGTGTCACTCGAGGAGACCACGGAAGGAAAGGTCCTCGGATATTAGCCCGAATTTGTGATCCGGCATAGGTGTTACAGCCCCTGGGAAAAGTAATTGAAAGTGCGATGAAATGCACAAACCGATTTTGCCTTTTCATCTTGCGCAGAAATTATTTCATGCGGCATTTTTATGGTGGCATCATCGCAATCGAGGTGTGTAGGACCTCTGAAATGGATACAAAATCAAGGAACTAGGGGAAAGAAGAAAAGGATGGAAGGACAATAGTAAAGAGGAAGGACTCAAATGCGGCAGCCGCCTATCCTGTTTCCGGGCAACGAATCCAGAGAGGATTCGCTGCAACACGACGCCTCCCTTCTGAAGGCTCCCTCGAACGAAGATTTCGTACAGTGAAGGTTCATAAACGATGAAGCCGAGTAACGCCTCTCGTTATGAGGCATAACGAATTGTTATCAAAGACACAATGAAATCTCCTTTATTTAGCACGTAGCATACAAAAGTTTCAAGAAAGCAGGCAATCGGATCATCCGGAGGAATTACCGTCGAATTCACTGCGTCCCACTGTCGTCGCCTTGTTGGTGTACACTTCTTCAGGTCGCGTGCAGAATAATTAGTCAACTATCAGCGGTCTTCACTGAAATGATCTTAAAAATTGTGGTGATTCATTTTAGGGAACCTGCAGTGGTACATGAACTGTCCGCAACCATTACATTCTTCATGAAGTTCCATCTAAAATAGAAAACAATAAAAGTCAATGTACTCTCAACGACACGACGGACCGATTTTAGGCACTCACCAAGTCTTTTTTAGATTGCCCATCGTACATGTAAGCTTAACTTTCTCTTCTTCTCCATCGAGATGTGTAGCGACTCTTCGAATTTACCTCTGAAGAATTTGTTCGAAAGACAAGCAGAACTCTGGCTACCAAACTTGCTCCTCTTCGAATTTTCAGAGTGAAAATGTCAAGGTTTCGTGCCCGCAACAAAATGCCACAATCGTCGTCATCGAGGTGCGTAGGACCTCTGAAAGGGCCAAGTTTAGATGAAAAGCGACAAAATGGAAGAAGGGATTTGCAGAAAATGATCTGGTAACAACAGTAAAGCTGGTTCGGAGTCGAATGCGGCGGCTGCCCCTCCCACCGGCAGCCAAGCAACAAAATTGGAGCTACGTAGCAACGCGATGCTCATCCCCTCTGTTCGAGGCTTCACACAAGCGAAGAAATCGTATAGTGGAAAAGAGAGAATGTGATCGGTCCAACAAGATTATTTGTTATTACATATATGTATTGCGATTTATTATGGAATTTTCTTTTTTTTTAATTTTTTCTCCAAAATTACTATCTCGACGAGACGCATTCCAAAATACAAAGTTTCCATCACGTAGACCACACAGGAAGAATATCGAAAAACGAGTCACGCGAACTGATCGATAGGTACCTCGCGATAGCATTTATCCAGAACATGCGAATATGATAATCGTGCTCAACACATGCATTACCCTATTCATTAATGGGCAGCCATTTCGTAAATGTAAGGTTGAAAAGTAGCTCATAAAAGGTAGCGAAAATCAGCAGTGCGGTCGATGCGAATGAGAGGGAAATCACGCTCGCCAAGATTGCGCGGCTGAGACGGGAACGCAAGGCGACATACTGGATGCGAAACTTTCAGTTCGGGACTGAAGTAAATGGAACTGAAACCGAGGTGTTTGTTTCACAAAAAGACTTACCGACTAGGAATCACGTTGACTGATATAGAGTGCAGGCCACGAACATCGTATGGATAGTCCTCGATCATAATATGAAACTGGAAAACTGTACGTAAACTTGGAAAAAGAATTTAGTGCACCTCGTCGGACCATTCCATTTGCCTCGGCTGAACTTGAAATGTGCGGCAGACGAACTGAAGTTCGGAGTAGGTCGAACCATACAGAGTTGCCAGAACAGTGAATGAGTTCTGATTGGCTCCAGTATTTCGAGCCGTCAACGCGATCAAAAACGAAGGACGAATCCTGAGAAGTTGGATTCATGTCTCTGCTAGTAGCAGGAACTCACGTCTGGAATACCCAGCACGGCAATCCTAACTGATTCTTAATGATCGCAGGTTCAAGAAGAAAAGTACGGGAACGCTCTTCGGCGAACACTAAATCATAAACATGACCGTGATTGCGCTTCTGCAATATGCGGCTATCTATTCATTTCTTAGGATTGAGTAGGTAAACCTTCATTTGAAATTCACTTCCGAGGGGATTGCACGTGGGCAGATGCTGGTAGAAGTTGTTGTATCCTTCAAAAGGACGATACTCAAAATTACACTATCTTGAATTGAGTACCTCCATTCTTGATCCATTCGATGTATGCACGTGGAGGCATGGTAATTTTATTTCGAGTGCACCACCTTATCCAAAAGTCAAGACCGAGATAGTCTCTGTAGAAGCGACTGGTCTGTGCAATGTTGCGGGCATCCTTGTGCGGTAGCTGAAAGATAAATTGACGTATCGCAAAAATCATTCCTGATACCAGCATGAGAATCACATCCAACAGCTGGATTGGGGGGTCACCAATGGGAGAGAAGGGAACTGGCAAAGCGGGCGGTAGTGAAAGGCTTGCTTCATCCTGTACGGCGATCTTCATGGTGTGGCGAGGGACTTGGCGAGAGAGAGATATAAAAGGTTTGAATTGTACGTTGGATAATACGCCATAGATGCATCCAGCCCCATGGCATTGCCCACCAAGGCCTTGCGCGAAGCTGCAACGACACGTGGGAATTTAAAGAAGGACTCCAAGGACTTTCTGGGTCATAAAAAATAATTTGCCACATTGCCATTCTGCCATAATATCACTTACCAAATTTCCATCTTGCCATGTTACCTTGTTTGGGCTGAAATTGAGAGAGCCAACTCGAAAGGTGTATTTTTAGCTACAAACAAGACAATGGCACTTGAAAGGCATTAAGACAGATTGAACTTGGGCAAAGCTTAGATATTTCGGAAAGCCATACACACAGAAGGGGAATGAAAGAAGCACTCTTGGAGAAGGGAAGCGAGGAGAGCAACCTTGCTATCTAGAGTCCATTCGGTCTGGTATAGTCCTCGGCGAAAATGCTGTGATTGCAAACACAAATCTCCAGTTACCCTGTGCATAATCTAGTATTCCTAATTTTTCGAGCAGTCTTTTTAGGCGCCTTCAGATTTCACCCCCCCCCCACCCCAATGGAGGAATTAGAGGGCTGAGCTGATCATAACTCATTCTGTTCTAGGACCACGAACAGATGTTGGGGGCCACCCGCTGTGTATCGGCCTTTAGGCTGGCATCTTTCTCATCCTGCGTCTCAGAGACAAAGAGGGATATCTGCCCCCTTGCTAGGGCTTCAGTTACACTTCGGGAACCCAAGTTGCTGGCAGACATTGTCGCGCTCACAGAAAAAAATCTGCCAATGATCTGCCAATAATGGCAGATTAATCAGTGGATTTGCCTCATTCAGATCAATCTGCCAATATTGGCAGTTTATCTGCCAATAATGGCAGATTTATCAGCCAAATATGGCAGATTGAATCGGAATGAGGCAAATTGGCAGATTTTTTTCTGTGTGCGTCCCTTCCAAACCTTCATAGCTTTGATCGTCGGGCTGTGCCCATTATCAGATTCTATTTCTACTCGTGACCCCTCGATATTTTCCCAGAGGCCGAAACAGTATCCTCCACGTCGTGGTTTTATAGATTACACCGAGATTCGATTGATTTTGCCCTTTGCAGAAGGGCTCATACGCAGTCCAGCATCAACATGGAAATACTCGATGCTTCCATGCGCAAAACTATCAGGTAGGTTCTTCGAAAATTGTTTCGTGAGAAATCAGAATCTGGATGTACCCCAGGTAATTCGACCCGCAAAAAATCAAAAAATAAAATGGATATCGAAATTCGTCCTATGATGGCTGGGAAGTCTAGAGTGACTCAATCGGCGCCTATCGCGCTGATTGTCTCGCCGATCTAAAAGACTCATTTTTCCATACAGGAACAAAGACCTCAAGGGGAGCGATCTAATCGACGAAGAAGGACGACATCACCACCAACATCAGCGACGTCGACACCAAGAGCATCACCCGCGAACGAAAGAAGAGAGGCGATATGTGAGCAAGCGTGAGAAACTATTGTAGAGAACCCGAAGCGTTATAATTCTCCACGACCGGACATCCCCAATTACGGACTGCACTCGTTTTTGATCTACATCCTTGTCCAAGTGAAACAGAGTTAGCATTAAACGGGTCTCGTTGAGGTATGTAGATCAAAGCGAGCGCAGTCCTTCATTGGTCTTGTCCGGGCGTGGGAATCAGAAAGCGTCGGTTTCTCTTCAACCAATTTTCTGTTCACGTAAACTGTCAACACTAAGAGCCCATTCTGCGTAGTCTGCTCTCAGAGGTGTTCCGGGAACATAGGGAATTAAAATTAATTATTATTTGTCATCAATTCAAAGAAAATGAGTTTTTTTCGGGGTTTGAACGATAACAAAACTTGAAATAAATATTCTTTGAGAAGGAATGAATCCTGTGATATTTTTCAGGTGCGCGGAGAGAACATGGTGCTCGAATCGGTCGAGGCGTCGACTGGCATCTTCCCTCCCGCGCTATAACAACGACGCACCCTCTCTCGAAGAAGTAGTTATTATTTGTTGTCAAGTCAAAGAAAATTAGCATTTTTGGAGTTAGAACAAAAGCGGAAAGTCAGATCAATCTTCTATGAGATGGAAAGAAACTAATTGTAAGAATGCCATTTTTCAGATCGGCTCGGTGATGGAAGTGAGCCCACTCGACTTCACATTCAATATGGATGACGCCGAGGACGTCTACCTCTCATGCGAGAGACTCGTTGACTTGACAACGAGGGAATGGAATAGTGAGGAGGATCCAACCCAGCAATTCCGCATCGAATGTGCTGCCCAACATTGCCACAGAGCTGCAGGAGAAGTTCCTCGCAATGGGCAGTGCTCAAATTCCTCCTCTAAGGAAATGCCCGACAATGAGATAGATTCTTGCCACAATTTTATATTCTTCGACCTTATTATGATAAATGAGGACTCGAAATGCGCTCACTTTGAAGAGGGCACAGGCACGTTGAAAGACACGGGGACAGAACGGCGCAATGTACATACCAGGGACTATTGTAACGAAAGCAAACTTGACTACGATTTGGGAACTTATTCTAGAGGTCGAGAGGTTCAACGACAAGGAGATCTTGGCGTTGTTACGCCTATTTAGTGCAGTTAAAAATGCGAGGAGCATCCAACGCCACCAGTCTACATGAGATCTAGATGACCTCATTGGACTTCCCGCTTTTCGGACTGTACCCTAAACATTAACATATTCTACTCTCAGATATTACAGCTCTTTATCGTGGAAAAATATTGGCACTCAAATACTTTTTGTTCTTTGAAGAACCGGACTCGATCAAGGAAGTCCGGAAGACCTTGGTCTGGGAAAATAGAAGTGCTCAGGACCGCGCCGGACTCTAAATCCAAAACAAACAAGGTCAAATCCGCGTCACGCCATTTCACATTTTACCCCAACCACATTTTCACCAGACTCATTACATTTCGGAAATTTTTATGGGAACTGTATTGCCAAAATTGACTTCCGTATTTTGTTAGACGAGACTATTTTACGAGACGACAAGCGCCCATAAAAGCCATGTTCCAGGGTATAAATGGGCAGGATTTCCGTCTTTCGGATCAACGATGAAGTTGTTCTCTTTTCTCCTCGTCATCATCATCGTTCTCGCCGCTGTCGTCCGCGGCTTTCCAGCGAGTGGCGGGGAAGAGATTCGCAGCGATGACAACATCTTCGACCAAGAAGACGAGCGAATCGTCAAGCGCACAGTGGAAACGCAGACGGTTTTCTCAGCTGACGATCTGGCTCTTCGCTTCGGGCGGCGCTAAGTGAATAGATAAATGTTTTGAGTGGCAACAATGAGAGCATTCACTCATACATTTAAACCCCTCGCAACAAAAAAGATAACGTAAAAGAAGTGACGCAGGTTTTGACTGCAGTCTGCGTCTCTCGTTTTACGGTACCTCTCGCCTCGTTAATTTTATTTTTAGTTGCCAGGGGTTATATGTACGTCCCGAGCACGTTTCAGTCGAGTCGAGAAGAGATCATAGTCACAGAATACTATTGGGAGTCGAGATAGCTGACGCGACATCGGTCCAATGTTATTGTCGGCGGAATAAACGTTCCGGACAATACGCACAAAAAGATCGTTCTCCACTGTTCTCTGGTTGTCTGGCGGTTATAGAAATGAGAGAAATGTGGAGAGAGATCGTAGGGCGATGAGCGTACGTTCCGTATGGTTGATTCCGCCGACAATTGGCATCTGATCGCTTATCAGGGCGAGAGGGCGCGGACTGTGCGTTGGTTCCGGTGTTGAGAAATATGAGAGGCGTCTCGAGGTCGAGAGGAGAGGGGTGAGAAATAAAGAGGGAGAGAGAGAGGAGGAGGAGAGTCTTTCGACACCCCTCCCAGTTTTGTGCAATGGCGCCGCTTGTTGGTATCCGTGGTGCCGTTTGGGGGCAGCTCCGGGAGGAGAACACAGCGTTCTGTGAGTTTTTCACACACACATTTAAGAGGCCCTGAACTAAAAACTTTTTGCAAAATGACAAGTGTGTATCGTGAGCCGAGGGGGAGCGGCGGCATCCCGGCGGCATCCCAGATTGCACAACTGCACAACCGCTCCCCCTCGGCTCACGATAAACACTTATAATTTTGCAAAAAGTTCTTAGTTCAGGCCCTCTCATATCTTTGAGCAATTGAAGTGACCAGAAAAGTGCTGTTACTGCAAACATTGCTACGAACTTTCGTCTAGCGTCCGTTTCATCTGCGGAGTTCAATAACGTTATATAATATGATTGCTCAAAGTGCTCATTATAATGCATATGTGTTTATTAAAACTTCTTTTCAGGTGCATTTCCGGAAAACATTGTTCTAGATTTGGCGGGAAATTCAAAATAAAGAATTCTTTGAGGCATTACCGACAGTGCCGACCACATTGCATACTGTCGGGATCAGCGGGAAGTGGAGGACCATGGCCCTCCCCATCATCCTGGATCTCGACCGCTCGTGGAGCTGCCTGGTACGTTCTAGGAGGGGTTTACGCGTTTGTCACATCCCTGGTATTGTCGACGGAATTAACCATACGGAATGTACGCTGGTCACCCTCCTCACTACACGCAGTAAAAATGGGGCAATCGCAACCGTGTCTACATATGTTGAACGACCTCTTCTGCGAGTGATTCGAGAAGAGCCGCTATCATTATCTGGCTGGCGTTGTTCTATTTTATTTTTCCCGCGTGCCTGTATACGATCACACCATTGTTCCGCGTTTAGTGAGGAGGGCGACCAGCGTAGATTCCGTATGGATAGTTCCGTCGACAATAACAGTAGCAAAAAACCCGCAGTGCGGCATCAATAGCTGCTGAAATATATGCAGAATTTAGTTCAATACGATATTTTGACTTTCTTGGAAATTCGAACTCTGCGTAAACTGAAACAGAAATACTAAATTCACGCCACCGATGATTGTAGTATTTCGTTTCTTCCGCGGTAAATACCTTCGCCTATGTTAAGGTTCCCTCGTCCCTCACCGCCAAGTGCGCATCCTCAACATACTCTCCGTCGGCGACGTAATTCTCTGTATAGCCGAAGAGCAACATTTCCCGACGACATGCTTCTACCTGAGGGTAATAACAAAGTCCAGAGCGCTATAAAAAAATAATTATAGTAATAATATTATTTATTAATTAACATCTTTTGTGTATACCGGTCATATTTCAGGTGTTCAGCCGCGCAACGTCAACATGGACATCGGCCGTCCGGCTCCAGATCAGCAATCTTCTCGAGTTCGGAATTATCGGAGGTTGGCGCTTATCCGGAGCCCTGGCTTATCTTCGAAGTTGCAGATCGTGTCTTGGCAATATTTTCTCAAGATCCTGCGCATCGATTTCACTATACTTGCCTACAAGCCACGGATGGTTCCTTCGCCAACTTTCTGCCAAAGAAGGTTTCTAAATTATTTGTGAAACCTAGTACGGGACATTATTTTCCTTTGCAAGCAGCTGTGCAGATTAATTATATTTTGGACTTGTGTCGTTGAAGATTCAAGTCTCCAGAAGAAGACTCAAAGGAAAATTTTCATTCAAAAAGTTGCGTAAATTGCCGTTTTCTCGAATTCTCCATATAGCCCTCCTAAAATAAATCAACTTTTTAATCAGGAATCGACACTTACGGAGACGCCCGTCTTGAGCTACTCAGTCGTTGCACTCGATAGTCGAGAACGTGCCCTCTACGGAGTCATTAACACAAGTATAGTTGAGGGAATTAACCATACCGAATGTACGCTCTTCGCCCTACGATCTCTCTCCACAGTTCTCTCGTTTCTCTAACTTGCCTGGCGGTTAGAGAAACGAGGGAACTGTAGTGAGAGATCGTGGGGCGATGATCGTACATTCCGTATGGTTAATTCCACCGATAATAATAAAGCAGTATTCGCACGGGTTAGGAGCCCGTAAATTTATGGCTCTGTTCATCCCGAAATTTTGAAGTGCGTTTGATTCTCACCGCTTCTTCAGCCACGGAGAGCTCGATCAATCGCTGGACGTTCGACAGTAACGGCGAGATTGCCAGAATGGCAGTCCTTTTACGACTGGAGGAACGGAAGGACATCGGAGATTGTGAGATCTTGCCATAGTTATTGTACCGCTCACCAGAACTTTTGTTTTTCGCATGCCGAAATTTCCGTATCTTATATCCCAGGGATATTAAGGAATCTATCATCTAATTTGGTTGGAATCCACGGCTAAATTTTGTCCTCGTAATCAGATTCCTTTTCTCCGCGGAGATACAGATCAGGCTGCTAACAAACATTCACCAGTCGTTTACAAGTTATGTGCTTCAGCTGAAAGCAAAATTCAGGCTACCTCACCCCTACGACTGTCTTCTTCCATATGGCTGGCAACGTATTGCTGGCTTTTGACAAGGTCACAGGATCGACGAAGAACTTGCACTATGGAGATTGGACGCACGTGCCCTTGGTATCAGAGAGAGCATAGCGTATTAAAGTATTAATTACTAGCTCGCTTCGGATGCCCTGACACAAATAATTTTTTTTCTGTGCAGTGCCGCTCCTCAGTGCCTGGAGAGAAGACGTACGCAATTACTGGAGCTACGACGGGATGCGATGTATGAATTACCCAACAATTTTGGGACATTTCTTTCTGGCGTTCACCAGAAGCATTTATCTCTTCAGAAACTTGATGCGCCTTAAAAGTTTTTAGTGTTAATTTTGGAAGCTTTTAAAACTTCCTATTAGGGCCGAATTTCCCTTGGATATATTCAGGTCGAATTATCCGAACTGGACTGCTTGACCGGGACGACGAAGTCTTTGTTAAAGTTTGACAGCTGCTCAAGGGACGTAAGTCGTTATATTTACTGGCGCATGAGAGCGTATGCAAAACCTCTTTTAGGTTCTAATTGGATGCATCGACGGCAGTCATTCGACCGTCACATTCGTTACGGCACTCTCATGTCCCGGGTCGCGCTATTGTGACTATGCCTTGGAGGAGGTCCATCTCAAGGTAGTGATGAAGGTTCTAAGAGGGTAGCTTGTTGGGCTATACCACTTGAAGGTATGACTTTTGATCCGTTATCTCAAAACCAATTTGACTTTGAATGGTGAATGAGCACTACCCTCGAGGTGAATGCGACATCCTGTGAAGGCGCAGAGTCTGTTCCGAACTTCATTCCAAACTGGATCTCTCTCCACTGCCTCTAAGCTGTCATGATAGTTATAAAACGAACAACAGACCGGAACGCTGAAAGGAGCAGCTTCTGCACCACCACAATATATAAGAGAGGGCCGAATAAAAAACTAAAAGATAATGTAGAGAACCCGAGGCGTTCTAAATCCCACGCCCGGAAAATACCAATGACGGACTGCGCGCGCTTTTGAACTACCTCATCGAACCCATTTCATGACCCCTGTGATTCAATCGACCATGACAGGGGCACGAGGATGTAGATCAAACGCGAGCGCAGCCCGTCCATGGTGTTGTCTCTGCGTGGTAATTAGAACGCTTCGGGTTCTCTACAATATATGTCGCGCACACGCGCGTTCTGTGCGCGACATATACCTTTTTAGTTTTTTTATTCGGCGGTCTATATATATCTTTGACCGTTCTCTCCCTCTCCAGGCACCTTCGCTCCGTGCCCTCGCTCTTGGACGCGTCAGTCTCATGCTCCCAGATGCTCTCCGACTACGGGCAACGGAACTACGATGCAACACATCGGAGAAGCTCGTCGAACTAATTTATACTTTGAAAATTTCCGAACTGCTTGTGAATCGATCGGTTGTTTCGATCTTGACACTGACAGAGGTCTTCCGTTCAAGCTAACCCCTATATTCTGCTCGCCCGATAGCATAGGCTCAGTGCATCTTTGACGCATAGGAGAAAAAGAGCATTGAATTCGATTGGTTGTTTAAGCTCTTCTAGAATTGTTGCACGGCATGAATCGTATCGAAAAATGGCTATTTGTTCAAGGGCTAGAGTAAACTATTTGAAAGAAAACGATTTGTTGCAGGAGAAATCGATGACTTATGGCATGCTGTCTAACTATTATAGTTTGCTTTGAAGTCTTTGTGGAACTTCAGTTCTTCTGTTGTAGCGTCGTAGGTACCGAAGAAACTCATTGGTGAATCCTCACTTTTTTCCAAGTCGGTGGCGCACGGCCTAATAGGGGGGGGGGCCATGTATGTAAGAGTCCTGAAAAATGTAAACAGATGGAGAAAGCATTCGAAGAAGAGCGAACAGTGGCGGAAACTATGAATGCAGGGGAATTCTTTGGGACATGAGGAGTATAGTGGGACGAAAGGAATACGCCATGGTCCATGGATCCTTTCAAAACGAATAACTCCTTTCCTAGGTAAATCTGAAGACCAGTCTCGGGATGGAAATGTGACAGTATGTCTGCCTTTTATGATCGATGTTCGTCTCATCGCCTTTTCATTTGCCAATACTACTGTTCAGGCAGCGTAAACGTTCATCCATATACAAAACGCCAGTATATTCATGAAATAATAAATACATATTTATTTAGATATCATCGCTCAGTTTATGCCGCGCGCGCCAGGGCAGTCACCGTGAGCTGAGAAACTGGAGCCCAGTTCTTGGGGTAGTCTGCCTTGTAGTCGGGCGACTTGCTCGCGGCCGCCACCATCTTGGCCTCCAGGGCAGCGTCGCGCAGAAAGCTGCAATGGCGCAGTCGGTTAAGAAGGCACCCTCCGTCCCGAAGGTCGCAGGTTCGAGCCCGCTCCCGGTCGAAGTTTTGGTCACCGTCACTCACTCGAGCCCCTTCCTGCCGGCCTGGCCGTTCTTGGCGAAGTAGTCCCGCATCGCGACCCACACTCGCTTGTTGTCGAGTATGTTCTTGAGGGCCAGCTTGGACTCGGGCACGGCGGCGGCCAGCATGCTGAAGGATATGGTAAGGTATCACAGAGGTAAGGTAACCGTGAAGGGGCCCAATTCATGGCCCCGACTAGGCTGGCAATAGCCATTGCACAATAGTCATCATGCTCGGATGAGACGTTTACACCACATTCGTTTCCGACTGTTCATCGGAACTAGAAAATATGGCACTTACTCGAACACCGGCAGGGCGAGGAAGTCGATGAAGCCAATCTGTCCGGTGGGCACGGAAACGGTTGTTCGATCGAAGTTCTAAAAAATAAAAATATTCACTATTTACAATAATTTAAAAATTGAAAATAAAAATACATATAAAAAGGTATCGTACCGGAGTAACGGTCACCTTCAGCTTTTTCTCCTGGTCGCCTTGCTGGAAGAATTCCGTCATGATTGCCTCCTGAATGTGTATACTTCTTTTTGAGATTGACAAAGAATCACCGCCGAGTTTTCGGCATCGTGGAATTTCTTGGTGGAGTCGCCGAGGTCGGCGGCCGTCATGAGGAGCGACATGAAGAGATCCTGATGCACATATTTTCGCATATAAAGTTTTCAATTTCTCGAAAATACCAAATCAAATCAATCAATACCAAATCAATAACTCAGCGCTCAATACTGATGGCGCACTGCCGTGGAACGGGAACGGTTTGTCGATAATAAAGAAACAGAAGAATTTGCATAATTACAACCTTGTTGTGTGCCTTGCCCTCGGCGACCTTTCGAATCTCCTGGACCTTCTTCAGATGGCCGCCGATGTCCGTGTCGATGATCATCTTCCTGTAAAAACATAAGAGAATAGGAGAGTTTGGGGCCAATAAAAGATCAAGGGCAACTGTGCGGTTCTTTTTCTTATTCAAGAACTTAAATATATTGTAAAATTCCCATATCAATATTCGTACTCGATCGTTGCCATCACGATGTTCTTGTCCGCCGGCGTCAGATTGTTCAGGATATTGGCGGTTGGATCGGCGAGAATCTTTTTGGCCTGAGCCAAGTGGTGATTCTCGAGGTACGGCTGCTTGTAGTCTTTCTTCAGATTCGAGTTCTGAAATTAACAAATCTTATAAATTGAATACCATAACGTGGTAAATATTCATCGACTTTTTTATACACTAAAATTAAAAAAGCTACATATAAATTTTTCAGAGATAAAAATTTGACACATTTAAAAAATAACTTTTTAAATTTCAAAAAAGATCACCGTTTTTTCCTGGAAGTCGTTGTTCGTGCCGGGGTGGTCGAGGTCGTGGGCAAGAGCGGCAATGAGAAAGGCGAATCTTTCCAACTCAGTCAGCTTGGCCTTGACAGTCGGAGTACGAAGGAGCAAGTAGGCCGTGTGAGCGACGGAGAAGCCGTGAGCCCTGGAAGTGAGCAAAAGTCTTGACCGCCACCGGGATCGAACCCGCGATATCAAACACATTATCGAGGAGTTCTGCCACTACACTACCGTGCGCCCTGGTATGGCGCAAAAGACAGGACTGCCGCGGGAATCGAACCTCCGACACCAAGCACATGATCGTGGATTTCTACCACTGAACTATGGATGCCAGAAGTGCATTACCAGTTGTGGTACGTGATGGGCCTGTATCCCTTTGCGACTAAGCCCACGAATTTCGCAAGCTTCGCGCTGTCGATTTTGTAGTTTTTGGTGAAGCCGAGTTCCTGAAAGTGCACACTTTTCACGTTTGTCTAATTCGCGGCCAAAAGTATAAACAGCGCATACAGTGAACATCGCAATCGCATCCTGGATGTACTTCTGTTCGTTGTTGATGGAGCGCGGCGCGAATGAAAACGAATTGAAGGCGGCATCCTTGATGGAGGGCTGGCGGACCTGAAAAGTTGGCGAAGTTACGGCCAATCAATAGAACCCTAATTGTTGTGCTAAAATCACGTATATACATTATGGTCGCTCCAAATATTTACATAGCGTCTTAATGTTTTTTCTAATTGTACGCTACGATATTACGCAAATGAACTGCTTCATAAGGATCTAGGGATAAGGATACTAGGGACTCGGGACAAGGGGCAGACTCACGATATTCCTCTTCTTGATCACATGGCTGGCGGCAGTGGAGAGGAGGGCGAGGAGGAGAAGGAGGCGCATTATTCAGAAGTAACTGAAGTTTCCGATGCCGACTGGAAGACACTTCAGCTATTTATACGGAAAGCGGCACTAAAAGCTAACACTTTCGGATTGCTGCAGTAACTTTCGATCAAAGAATGTCGCGTCTCGAAATTTGCCGTATTGAATGAAAAATGCAATGCATTTGAACGAAAGAAAGGGTGGAAGGAGATGGAAACGAGAGGGAAGGTTGTTGCACGGGAAACTAGAGCTCCCGAGAGTGTAAGAGGGTGATAAAAGAAGCAGTCTAAACCTCACCCCAGATCGAATTCGACCCGAACACAAATGACGGAGGAAAAAAATGAGATTTTAATAGGTAACAAACACGTCTATCTCACAACTTCTTTGAACTCGGATGTCTCACTGGAAACGGTTTTCTCGTGATCCACTCGACTTCCCCGATCTAAACGTATATCGCTTGCTCGTATCTGTTTACGACAGCTCTTGTTGTTAGCATTCGAGTCCTTGTTAGAATTCTCTTGTCAATTCATTGCAGTGTGGTCACATCAATGAATTGCCCATCACATTCATTTATCGCAAGCGATAAACCCTAGGGGCTGTACAATTCTTGTGCGAGGCTCGGGGGGCGAAGTGGGAGGTAGAGGGAGACTCTTCATTCGGCCGCCGACAGCTTGATGATCGTCTCGCCCGTGATCTCGCCCGCGATCTTGCCGTCCTTGAACGTCGGCGCCGGGTCGCGGCAGTCCTGGAAATATACGAATTAAAATGATAATATTTAAATAAATGTACATCAAATAACTTTAAATAAATCATATTATCAAGCACCCAGTGCCGGCTAATTCCCATGATTTACAGGTTCTATTCCACTGTCCGGAAATGGGGAAACGCTTGGACGATCACAAGAGTACGCATTATGCTTTTGAAGATTGGGTGCTCGATAATATGTCCAATCGACTCGACCTGCGAAACGTCGCCGTACATGATGACGAGCTTGTCGGCCTTCGGCGGGCCCTTCTGCAATAATGACGAATTTTACGGGAAAAAAGCAATCATTGTTACTGTAAGTCCTTAGATTTGAAACTGCCGTACAATGCGCGTGATGACGAGGTCCGCCGTATAGCCGATCTGCAGCAGGCCCATCACGACGTTGACCGAGTAGTTGGAGTTGTTGGACGACTTGATCTGAAAAGAAGGGGACACTGTATATCAGGGATGTTGCATAGTAGATTCTATTCGGGACCAATATTTTTGGATACCGTAACCAAGGGTACATTCCATAAGGGACCATGTGAGGGTACAGTACACGAGAGACATACGAGATCCAGAGGGGATACCGTAACCACGGGTGCATTCCGTGCGGGACCAGCAGCGAGCATACCGTAACCAAGCGTGCACTGCCCACGAGCTACCAGCGGTAAATACCATCGCCATTGCCAATCCATACGAGACCAGAAAGCGTATAAATTCCATGTACGATCGAAGGGCGTTCCAGGGTCAGCAGCAAGGATACGGTATCCTCAGGGTAATTCCGTGCGGGATCAACAGCAGCGAATACAGTATCCCAGGGACATTCCGCGCGGGACCAGCGGTGCACCTTGAATGCGAGCATGCGGTCGGTGTGGTTGACGATCTTGTGCTTGGAGATGCCGCCGGCCGCGGAGACGGGGCAGGTCGGAGGCTCGATCGACAGTTCAACGCCCATCTGGAATATACAAATGGACTTACGGTGTTTAGCAGTACAGGGGATCCGGACTTACGACGTTTATCGATCAGGGATCTAGTTGTAAGCTACTGTATTTACCCAACGTTCATTGGACTTGTAACCTTCAGTAAATAGAGAGATCTTCGCTACTATGGTTATCTGAATCTCTCTTGTGACATTTAGCGGGAAAAATAACGAGATCAAAAGCTTGCTGTTGGGGATGGGGACGACAACGGGGACGAGGGGAAGGGAAAGGGAAACGAAAGGACTCACTTCTTGAAGTAGGAGGAGAAGGAGGAGAAGAAGCGACTCCGACAGACGAAGAGACTGAAGCTTCTGGCGGAGAAAACGAGACACATCGACTTTTCGACAGACTCATTTGGATATACAGCTGTCTGGTTTCGAATTTAGCAAATCTAAAGATGCAGCGATGGAAATTTGTGCAAATTGTGTTTGCTTCTCATAAGCACCCGAAAAGATGTTTTTCGGAATCAACCATTCCGTTTGTGTGTCATACACGATTGCGACACGCGTTGCGTCTCATAGTCAGCGAGTTCCGCTGGGAGTCCAAATTCTCGAAAACACTTGGCAACTTCAAAAAAGACAAAAAAAGGTTGCATTTAGAAAATAGTTTATTGGCATTGTTCATCGAGTGGGTCGGATTGGACACAGGATGTCGTTTTTACTAAAGTCTCGAACAGCAAAGCTTCCGCGTGCCTTGATACCACTTGCACGAATATTTGCTCATGTAGCTCTCGCTCTCCGTCCAGTGCGCATACGCTTGAGTTATTCGCGAATCTAACAATTCGTTGGGATGCCCGCTGAAAACATGACCTTGATACTAACAAGGGAAGATTTTGGACCTGCGAGTTGACCTCCAAGAACGGGTTTGTGCGTTCGACTCCCCTGGGGGGCAAACCATGGTGGCTGGAATAACTTTTGCCCCTGGGCTGTTTTCGAGGTACTGTGGTAGAACAAAGGTCGGAAAAT